>VXBP01005779.1:268854-291830 GCA_013400115.1 Rhinopomastus cyanomelas
CGGGAGTGCTGGGGGCTTGCAGGGGGTACTGGGAGCACTGGTGCTGAGGTGTTTGCAGGGGGTGCTGGGAGATTTGATGGGAACTGCAAGGCTTGCAGTGTGTACTGGGCACACTGGTGCTGGGCCATTTGCATGGGTGCTGGAATCACTGCATGGGATACTGGGGTGCTGGAGCTGTTGCAGGGCTGGGCGGGCCTGCAGGGGTGTTGAGAGCTCACAGCAGGTGCTGGAGCAGCCAAGTCCTGGGTCTGGGGTCCTGGGGTGGGGGGGACACTGAGGAGAGGGGAGAGGTAGATTGAAGCTGGTAGTTCGGAGTGCCCCAAGATATGTCTTGTTGTTGGCCTTTCTTGGGGAGTCCCAGGCCACACTACACCCCCCACCCAGTCCTGAGCCACCAGCACACCCCACCCTGTACTGCCCGTGCCCCGGGACCAGGTCCCTCCACATCACTGACCTGCATCTGTGGGCCCAGCACTGCACTGGATCAGCCCCTACTCCACACCAAAGCCAGACCCCTATGGACCACCTGAAGTTGGTGCCCATAATTCTGGGGTTCAGCACCCCCTACACTTAGGGACCCTGGGGGTTCTGCACGCTCTCACCCTCACCCAGTCCCCAGAGAGGCCATCCCAGGGTTCCAGTCCCACAGCTGGGACGTGACCTGGTGCCAGTTTCAGCCTGGCCATTCTTAGCCTCTGCCCTTTCCCAGCTGTAACACAACCTCCTCGGCAGCCACCTTGTCCCACCTCAGCACCCTGTACAGCCAGTTTGGGGTGACACAGTGCTGCCAAGCCAGTTGGGTGCTGCAGGACTGGGTGTGGGCAGGCAGGGTGTCCAAACCCTGCCCTGACACCATGGGGCTGTGATGGGGTGCTGTGAAGCCCCCTCCTTAGACTACTCACAGAAATCAGCCCACGGAGAGCTGAGGGGCTGCAGCAGTTCCTCCATCACTCAGTGTCCTGGTGACACTGGTTCAGCAACGCGTGTTCCTGGCAGCTGGGTGACACCCCAGGCATGGGGATGTGGTCAGGGCCAGGAGGAAGCTAGTAGCGTCACCACACGTCACCCGGCATGGGGAAGCCCTGGCTGAAGCCGGATGGGGCGGGTGGCTGCAGGGAGCCAGGTACGTGATAGCAGAGATCCTGAGCTCCTTATTTTAGGGCCCTAAAGACATGGACCCCAGTCTGAATATGGAGCTGTGAAGGGAGAACCATTGTCTCCCCAGAGCCCGGTTTTGGGGACCTGCATGTCCCAGCTGGACTGATTTACTCATCCTGCTCTTCTCTCTCAGCCTTAAGTGCTCCTGTGTCTGGACCGCGGCAGCATGTCGTCGGGTGAGTGCTCCATCCCGCCAGCAGCTATCCCCTTAGTCCCCAGATGTCCCCCTTGTATCCATCCCCTCTGCCCCTGTCCCCTCTGTCCCACTGGAATCCCCTCTGTTTGTCACCTGCATCCGTCCCTGGGGATCCCACTTCACATCCCTGTCCCCCTCCTGTCCCTCCCCTCTGGCCCAGTCCCACATCCCCTGGGCCCTGCCAGCCTCTTGGCTCCATCCCCAGCCCCGAGGAGCACTGTGTGCCAGAGGAGCTGAAATTTCAGCTGGTTGTCATCAGGAGATGGGAGAGCGGCCCTGGAGCAGCTCAGGTTTATTTTTAGCTCTGCCTCCCTGCTCAGCGTCACCCTGGGTGCTGGGGACCCCGCTCCCAGGTGCTGGGCAGGAGACAGGGCAGTTGATGCCGTCAGACCCAGGGAGCGATGCATGGGCTCAGGAACTGCCAGGCACTCAGGGTGGCCGTGCCAGGCTGAGCCTGCTGCAACCCATTTAGCCCGATGAGGTGATGGATGTGGCCAACCCCACCCGCGGTGGACCCGTGGACAGTGACCAGCTCTAGGATACCACACAGCAGTGGGATTCCAGCCCCATGGCTGAGGGCCTGCAGGGTCTCTGTGCTCAGCCATGCCCAGCCCAGCAGTCTCCACCTGCCCAAGTGACAAGGACAAGGGGAACCCACAGGTGCTTCCCTCCCCACCTTCCCTCTGTCCTCCACCAGGGTTCTGGGATCAGTTTCCTCCATCCCTGAGATGTCTGCCCCGGATCTTACTCCCCTGCCCTGGGAACCCCTTGCTCCCCAATGGGTTTTCTGCCTTTTTGGGATAATTTTTTTCCTTTCTCTTCTCCAGAAAAATTCAAGAACCACAAAATCATCTTTGTGGTGGGTAAGTCTGTGTCTGGGTCCTGTTAGCAGGGTCAAGGCCACAGCCTAGCCCTTTCTCCTTGTAGCTCTGGGGTGAAGGATGTGGGGAGCCCAGGGCTGGAGGGTGAGTCAGAGGGACCTTGCTGGCTCCAGCACTGTGGGATCACTTTGACTCCTTGAGGCCACGGTGGGATGTGCTGGGATTGGGAGAGCACCTGTGGACAGGAATGGGATGGGAGAGTCTGGACTGTTGGCAGGTGATGTCCTGGGTGCCTCAGGCAGTGACAGTGTTGTTGGAGTGGTAGTTTCCTGGGTGCCAGTGGGATGGTGATGCCCTGACTGCCATCCCATGTGCCAGTTGCCAGTGGCTCATGCTACCCCCAAGCACTTGGAACCACTCAGCCCATCCCAGAAGCAGCTCTCCATGTCCAGCTGGTGCTGAGCCTGGTGATGCCAATCCCCATCTCACCAGACAGTGGGGACTCCCGTGGGTCTGGGCTGCTGCTGCTTCTATGTACCCCTCTAGCCCTGTACCCATAGCCTGGGGCACGTGTGGCCATTTTGTGACTCTGCAGGTGGCCCTGGATCAGGGAAAGGGACCCAGTGTGAGAAGATTGTGCAGAAGTATGGCTACACCCACCTCTCCACGGGAGATCTGCTGCGGGCAGAGGTCAGCTCAGGCTCAGACCGAGGCAAGAAGCTGCAGGCCATCATGGAGAAGGGCGAGCTAGTGCCCCTGGTGAGTCCACACAGGCCCCTGGCTGCTACTAGTTGGGATATGGAGGGATATGGGGTGGCTGTGGGGACACCCAGTTCCATGGTGATGGTCAACACATGGGCTGGGGACATCTCCATCCTTCCCATCCCAAGGGGAAGCTGTGGTAGGAGTTGGGGGTGCTGGGTGAGGGATGTGCCATGGTCCCCTGGCAGCTCTGCCTTCCCCTCCCCTGCCCAGGACACGGTGCTGGACATGCTGCGGGATGCCATGCTGGCCAAAGCGGATGTGTCCAAGGGCTTCCTCATCGATGGCTACCCCCGCGAGGTGAAGCAGGGAGAGGAATTTGAGAAGAAGGTGAGGGCTGATGCCATTCCGTGCTGTGCCGTGCCACCCATCATCTGTGCACAGAGTCTCCATGGTGCCAGCAGCAGCCCAGTCTCTCCATCCCAGTAAAGATTCCATCCCAGCAGGGTCTAAAGTGGGCTGTTGTCCCAGCCAGCAGCTCTCCCTGCCTTGAGGACAGCCTGCAGCCAGGGCACGGTGGGAGGGACATCCCTTCAGGGTGTCTGTGGGCTGGCAGACTGTAACCATGGTGCTGACTCAATGCTGATGGCAGAGAGCCTGGACTTGACTAGGGTGTCCCTCTGCCTCCTCTGTGTGGGTCTGGGGTGTCAGCTGGCCCCCTAGCTCATGCGAAGGGAGGCAGAGAATCGCATGTGTTAACATCTGTGACCCCTATCATCTCCCCAGACCAGACCCATGCTCTTCACCTGCTCTGCCCACAGATTGCCCCCCCCACGCTGCTGCTCTATGTGGATGCAGGGAAGGAGACGATGGTGAAGCGCCTGTTGAAGCGAGGAGAGACCAGCGGGCGGGTGGATGACAATGAGGAGACCATCAAGAAGCGTTTAGAGACCTACTACAAGGCCACTGAGCCTGTCATTGCCTTCTACAAGAGCAGAGGTATTGTTCGACAGGTAAGCAGAGATGTGGCTGGCACTGGCACCCTCCAGCCCCGCAGATCCCAGGAGAGGGGAAGTGATGGATGAGGATGATGAGGGAAGGAAAACACCACAGTCCTGGCTCATTTGGGGTGGCTCTCTGGTTCTGGACACCCTTTCCAAGAATGACCTTGATCTCTCAAGAGTTGCCCTAAATCAGCCCTGATCTCTCCACCCATCCCTGGAAGAGCTGCGATCATGTCATCCCCTTGACCGAACCCCCAGCTAACCCCTGTGCTCACAGCTCAACGCCGAGGGCTCCGTGGACGAGGTGTTCCAGCAGGTCTGCTCCCACCTCGACAGCCTGTAGCCGGCCCCCCCGGCCCCAGTCCCTCCCGAGCGCACTCCGGCAGAGACAGCGGAAGCGGCTTTATCCTGTTTTCGTGGACGGAGCCGTGCGGAGGAAATTTCAAGGACATTGTGTTTGGCTCTTTCCCGTCTCTCCCCAGTAAAGTTCACTTTAATGAGCCCAGACTTTATCTTTCTCTTCTGTCGCAGGAAATGAGTTTTTCTTTCCAGAGATTTTTTTTTTTGTTTTTCTCCCCCCACCCCTTGTCGTGTCCTTCCCCCCCACTCCTTCCCCAGCTCCTCTGGAGCTGATTAAGGGCAGGAAGCGGGTGTTTATCCCACCGGGGCAGCGGGATGCTGTGCTCTGAGGAAGGGAGGGAGCATCCCGGCTGCTCGCCCTGGCTTCCCAATCTACAGCCTGTGGGGAGCCTGCGGCTGCTTCCTACAACGACTCCCACTCCCCCTGATCCTGTCCCGCTTGCTGGACCCGCTGAGTGTGTGTCCCTGGAGATGCGGCAGCGTGAGCCACGTCCTGCACGCGCAGCTCCTGCAGGCAGCTGAGAGGACTGGATTCAGACCTCGCTGTGCTGGGATGGGGATTTTCCACTATACTTCAATATTTCATGGAATCATGGAGTGAATTGGGTTGAAAGGGACATTTAAAGTTCATTCAGTGCAACTCCCTGCACTGAGCATCTTCCACTTGAGCTGGGTGTCCAGGGATGGGGCTTCTGCTGTCTCTCTGGGCCAGTGTCTTACCTCCCTCAGGGTAAAAAATGCCTTTGTGTTTCTTTTGACTGTTGGAGTGTTGTGGGGCGTGTGGTGGCTGTAGTGTGATGTTTTGGGGTGACAGCACCCTGAAGCAAGGTCCTTCCTGCCCTGCCTGGGCACCTGCTGCAATTGGTACCACCTCTCAGCACACAGAACCATAGAACATTAGGGATTGGAAGTGACCTCGAAAGATCATCTAGTCCAATCCCTCTGCCAGAGCAGGACCACCTAGACCAAGTCACACAGGAACATGTCCGGGAGGGTTTGAAATGTCTCCAGAGAAGGAGACTCCATGGTGCAGCCCTGTTGCTGGGGGTGAGGGACACCCATCTGAGCCCAGCCATTGGGGTAGGGTGGGGGTCCTCATGGCAGGTGAGTTCAGGGCCTGGCAAACAGGCACTTGGGGTGCAAATGTGGGGGATGGGGCTTCAGGGTGTCCGCAGCCACACACAACTGCCTAAGCCTGATGCCACAGCAGGGGGCCTGTGGTGGGGGGACTTGGGAGACCAGGATTTACTGGTTCCGGGCAATGGCAGGAGGCAGCAGAGCCTTGACCCTAGCAGGGCCCCCATCACTCACTGTAGGGCTGCCAGGAGCTGGGCACAGAGCCAGGGGGCTGGGGGGGGCCAGGGTAAGGGGAGTGGCAGCACTGGGGGCAGCTGAGGCCACAGGGCCAAAGCGAAGGAAGGAAGCGAGCGGGGGAAAAACAAAAATCCTCAAGAAGAAAACCCAGATCCGCCAGGCTCCAACGTCAGCCCTGTGCCCAGGGGTTGAAGGAGCCTCGTTGGGGCACTGCGGGGAGGCAGCAGGGCAGGAAGGATGGGGCCGTCTGGCCGGGGCTGGGATGCTGCCAGCACAGTTGAACTGGTGCTGAGGCCTCATGCTGCTGGGGATGAGGAGATGTGATGGCCTAAAGCTGTGTGGTGGGGAGCTGGGTCGCTGGTGTCCCTTGTGCCTCCATCTCTTTGGGTGTGCTGGGAGCATGCCTCAGTTTCCCCGGGTGATGAGCAGGGCAGAGAGGACTGGGAACGAGGACCCTGTGATGCCCAGTGGATTTGAGCACTGTGCTACCCTGCCCTCCTGCCAGCACGTCCCCCGGGTGCTTGATCATGGGGTTTCAGGTGGTTTGTCTGTCTGGGCAGCCCAAGGCTCTGCCCTGCCGGCTGCAGAGGGACAAGCTGCTGTGCTGAGGCTGGAAGGGGTGTACGCGGCTGCACACGCAGCCACCTTCCTGTCCGTCACCCCGCAGCCGCTCGCACCCCGGGGTCCATCGCGGGTGGCCTTCGCTCATCACCCTGCGGTGTCCCCGCGGGGAAGGGGGTGTGAGAGAGTCAGTGGTGCCCGCGCTTGGTCCCGGTCCCCATCCCCGCGATCCCCAGGAGATGGCAGTGCTCTGTCACGAGAGATGGCTGCTGCTCACCCCGGGGTCAGCGACACCTCCAGGGTCACCCTGGCTGCTGGGGACAAGCTTTCCTGGCAAGTCCCCGTGCTGTGACCTTGGCCCTGGCCGCGGTTCGAGATGGAGACCCCTCTTCCCCTGGGAGCTTGCACTCACTCCGTGCTAGTGGTTCCACAGTTCGAGATGAGAATCTTCACACATTGGGAGAAGTGGGGCAGAGGTGCCAAGGGGCTGCTTGGGTGCCCCTAGCCACCCCATGGCTCCCATCTTGGTGGTGCTTCCTTGTCACCTCATCACCCAGGCAGCCCTAACCAAGGGGAACATCCTACCTCCAAATCGTTCCACTGCCAGGCAGGGATGTCCAAGGGGTCTCTGGTTGTGGCCAAGGGTACAAGCCAGACAGCAGTGAGGTGAAGCGGCCTAGTGGGTATCCAGGGTCATGGGGTTGTCACCATCCTGGGACATGGTGACCCTAATGGAGTGCTGGCTTTGAGGGCAGAACATTGGGATGCTCTGAGGCAGTCCCTGTCCCCACAGCCACCAGTCAGCCCCTGTAATCAGTGTCATGGGGCAGCTCCCGGGCCAGTCCCCTCCTCACTGTGTGGCTGGGCAGTGCTGGGACAGTGTGTGATTTTGGAGCAGGGGATGCACCCCAACCCCTGTCTCCCATTCTCCACTCCCCAGTGCCACCTCAGGGGAAGGTCCCTAGTGCTCCCACACCTCTCAGTGCTCCAGAGGTGCTATGGGGAAACTGAGGCACGGGGCCTCCTGGGGTGGGGGTGTCCCCAGTTCCCCCCGCCTCCCCTTTGCAGGCAGCCCCCACCCCCGCCGCCGGCCCGGCCCCATCGCCGCCAGCGGCATTTCCTCCCGGCCGGGGCCGCACCGCCCGCGGACCCTCCCCCGACGGCAGTCGGTTTCCTGCCGCCGCCCGGCACTCGCCGCTGGCTCCCGGGGAGCGGCCGCCGCGGACATGGGCCCCCGCGCTACCCCGCTCCTGCCGCTGCTGCTGGCTCTGCTCGGCCGCCCGGGTGAGTGGGACCGGGGGTCGGGGGAACACCCCGGGGTAGGATCCCCCGACGGGACGCCCTCCGAGGATGGCAGCGGCGGGACCCTCTGGTGACTCCGTCTCGGGGTAGTTGGGGCTGGGGGGTTCCGGCAGTGGGCGCGGGCAGTGTCACTCCCGGAAGAAAGAGGTTTGGGGGGCAGAGGAGGAACAGCCCAGCCCCGGGGTGGGAGACGGTACTGGGCGCTGCTTTGCCGCTCGCTGGGACCCCCGAAATCCTGGCTACGTCACTGGGGATCGCGGGGTTCGAAGGCTCCGGTGCTGTCCCTTGACCGAGTTGATGGCACCTCGGGGTCTGGAGTGGCTTCCGCGGGACCCAACACTGTGAGGCGTATGGGGTCAACAGGGAGCCAGTGGAGAGGAGTGGGAAAACCCCCTCGAAGTCCCGCATGGGCTGTGGCTCGTCCGCCTGTGAAGAGATGAGCAAAGAGGCACTAAAGACATCCCGAGGTCCTTGCGGAGCTGTGGGGGACCTCAGGGTGGCACATGGCTGGGGACACCCGTGCTTGAGGGAAGGCAGGGAGCTGGGACGTGACCCACTGGCCGAGGGAAGGGGAACCGGGAAGGCAGCAGCAGGCCAGGGCGGGCAGTTCTGTGTGTCCTGGGTCAGTCCTTCCCCGCCACCGCCCAGGCCGAGTGCTGCTGGGTGCTGCTGGGGTATCCCCACTGCCAGAATCAGCCCTACTTGCCTGCCCGCTGCTGTCTCTGTTCACTGCTCAATAGCTAATCTGGGTGGTCCCTGTCCCCTGTAACAGTGCAGTAAGTCCCCATCCTATAGCTGTGACATAAGGTCCATGTCTCCCATAGCTGTTCGATACATTCCCCAACCTATAGCTGTGCTGTAAGGACAGTGTCTTCCATAGCTGTGCCCTGCACTCTTCATCCTATAGCTGTGACATAAGGTCCGTGTCCCACGTAGCTGTGCCATGCAAGTTCCCATCCTATAGCTGTTGTTGTAAAGTCAGTGTCCCCACAGCTGTACCATACAGTCCTTGTACTACAGCTGTGCCATGCAGTCCCTGTCCTACACACTTAGGGGATCAGGTCTGTGTCCTATGTAGCTCTGTGGTACAGTCCTCGTCCTCTAGCTGTGCTGTATGGTCAGCATCCTATGCAGTTGTGCCATTGAGGTCTTGTCCTCCCTATCTGTGATGTACAGTCCCTACACCACATAGCAGTGCCATCTGGTCCCCATCCCACACTGCTGTGTGGTGTCATCTTTGTTCTATGTAGCTGTGTCATGGTATCTGTGTCCTTTGTATATATCTCATACATAGTCTACATCCTATGTCTGTGCCAGAGAGACCCTGTACTAACGCTGTGCTATATGGTAGAGTCCTGTGTAACTGTACCATATGGTCCCCATCCTAAATAACTGGCCATATGGTCCTTGTCTTATTTAGCTGTCCTGTGTGGTCCACATCCTACGCAGCTACTGCTTATTGTCCCTGTCCTGTGCAGCTATGTAATGCAGTCTTGTCCTGACTGTGCCATAGGGTCCCTAGCTGATGTAGCTGTGCCATGCAGTCCCTGTCCTACACATCTAAGCTCTGCAGTGCCTGTTGCATGTGGCTGTGCTGTCCAGCTGCTGTCCTGTGTGACTCTGCCATATGGACCACATCCTGTTTGTCAGTGCTGTGCCATCCCATACCCATGCAGATGTGCTCTACGGTCCCCTTTCTATGACTGTGCTGTATTATCCCCTGCCCCATGTAGCTCTGCTGTATGGTCCCCATCCTGTGTAGCTGTTCCATATAGCCCTCATCTTGCCTAACTGTGCCATGTCCTGTCCAGCTGATGCCTCTTCCCCACAGGGAGTTGCCCGTCGTGGGCACAGTGCTGGTGCCCCACAGAAACAGCAGCCTTCAAGGGATTTTATAGGGGACTTTGTGCCCCACAGCAGGAACCAGCACTGCTTGCTACGGGTTGAGCACTGAGCTGGGTGGTCCCTGGCAAGAGACTGCTCAGTGCTGACTTACAGGGCAACAGGAATGATGTGGCCTGTGTCAGCCCCAAACTCTGATCCCCCCTATCCAAGGTCCAAGCCCCGATGGACTCTGCGAAGTCCAGAGGCCAGCTGTGGCTTGGATGGTCACAACCCCCTGCCTCAAGTTTGCAGCATCCCCACTCCTGACTCAGGCTGAGACCGGCCAGCTCATTACACAAGTGCCAGATGCCGGGATACCGGAGCGGCACTGCCCATCCCATGGGGCATTCCATGCTGCTGGAGCCACCACAGCCCCACAGCCCTTTGATCCGCTCCCAAGAGCCTAGGATTCTCTCCCACAGCCCCCAGCCCACGTGGAAGCTGCAGTGGGACCATCCCTACTCCTTGGTCTGGGCTGTGCCAGGGTGAGGGAGATGGTGGGCGGCTGGAAAAACATAAAGTGGATTTTCTTTCTTTCTGTATTTTTATTTTTTTTCCTTTCCTGGAGTACAAAAATAACAGTGCCCTTATCTGATCGTCCCGGCGGCCCAGCTGAGCCCCCTTATCTGATCCTGACATAATGCTGGAGCCCCGCTGCTGCCTTCCCCCGGGACAGACGGTGCCCGGCTGGCACCACTGCCCCACATCCCATCCGCTGGCATCCCTGCCCTGCGCCAGGGGCAAGCCCGGCTGCGGCCCCCCCAGCCCTGCCTGCCCTCCCTGTGGGATGCTGCCGGAGGTGTGACGAGCTGCCCAGGCTCTGCCGGGTGATGCTGGGGCAGTGTGTCTGTGCCCGGTGCCGTCAGGGCATGAGTGGAGGGGAAGAAGGACGTGGTCTGTGGCACCCAGATAAGCAGCTGTTTATCTTCCTCCCGATGCTGCCGGTCGTGCGGCAGCCGTGCTGGGGGGAGGAAGCACTGGACAATAGGTGGGTCTGTGGCAGCGTCACCAGGGGGTCTGCACCATGACCCTGACAGTGCTGCATCACTACATTGAAGCGTGGGCTGGGGGCACCAAGATGGGCACAAAGAGAATCATAGGGTTGGAAGGGAGCTCCGAAGGCCATCCAGTCCAACCCCCTATAACAAGCGGGGGGGCACCAGATTGTCCAGAGCCCCATCCAGCCTGACTTTGAATAGCTCCAGGGATGGGGCTTTCCACCACCTCTCTGGGCAGCCTGTTCCAGGGATCCCCCACCCTCAGATTCAAGAGCTTTTTCCTCCTGTCCAGCCTTACTCTGCTCTTTTCCAGCTTCCAACCACGACCTCTCATCCTGTCGTTCACTGCCCCCAGCCTTCTGACAGCCCTTTTCAGGGATTGGAAGGTCACTATAAGGTCCCTCCAGAGCCTTCTCCTCTTCAGGCTGAGCAACCCCAGCTATTTCAGCCTGTCCTTGTACAAGGAGGGCTCCAGCCCTCTGATCATCCCTCAACATCCTCCCAAAGCCTCAACAGCCTAGAGCATTGTGCCCTCCAGCCCCAGTCCCTGGGGGCAGCTGGGTGGCCCTGGCACCTCCCAGTGTGGTGGCTGGAGTCACTAGGGATGGGAGAGGATGGAGATGAAGCTTGGTTGCTGCCTCCAGAGCAAACAGCTCCCCAGGCACCATAGAATCATCAAGGTTGGAAAAGACCTTCAAGATCAAACCATCAACCCTACAACCCCTGACCACTGAACTGTCTCCCGAAACACTTCTGCCTGTTCCTTGAACCCCTCCATCTCTCCACAGAAGCCCCAGCCGCAGCTGCAGGGCTCCATCCTGCCCAGCCCCTGAGTTCAAGCGGCTCCCCTCCTGTCACAGGGGCCAGCTCTGGGCCAGCTGGTCCCAGCAGAGCTGTCCAGGGCAGGGGAAATGCCTGAGGCAAACGGGGCTTCACAGGATCAGGCCTTCAAACAGGCTGTTTGCACTCAGGATTTCCCTTGGCGCGCTCTCCGCCGCGCGGGGGGTTTGGGATGGGGCAAAGCTCGCGCCTCGACGCCCGCAGAGGATGAGCTTTACAGCCATTTCCATACCTGAGCTTCCCGCTTCCCTGCGGCACGGGGGGCGCCGGGGGGGCTTCCGCCACCGCCCCGGCGCTGGGGGCGGCCAGGCGTGAGTTTTGGCACGCGGCAGTGCCGAGCGGGGACAGCAGATTTTTCCAGGCCGGATCCCCGGGTCATTAGCGTGATTGTGGAGGGGGCTGGCAGCGGCAGACCAGTCCGGAGCCACACGTAGCTGATGGTCCCGCGGGGGTTGTGGCACCGTGCCGGCAGCACGGGGGCCATCACGGGGTTGACGTCGCAGTGCGGCTCCCTTCTGCGTCGTGTCCATTCAGTGTCGGGTCACCCCCACGTCCACGTGGTGGGGGATGACGGTGTCTTGTTTTCCGCCCAGGTCCTGGGGGAGCAGAGAGTTGTGATCTGCAGCCGGTGACAGAGGAGCCACCCATCACGCTGTCCTATGCCACCAGCATGGTGCCGCGGGGCTGCGTCAGCAGTAGCAACCAGGGCACCAGCCATGAAGTTCACATCCTCAATGTCAAGTGGTCCAAGGTGAGCCAGTGGGGTCCCAGCACCGTCACCATCACCCCAGTGTTGTCACCCCATTGTTGTCACCCTGGGCAGGGTGTCGAAACTGTTTCCTCTAGCTCAGGCTCAGCAAGAGGACTCAGATTAACCTCTTCCAAGTCATATTCCTGAGCTTCCCCTCCCAGCGTGGCTGCAGATGTCTCAGATTTAAATCTCCAGGGACTTAAAGCCTTTAGGGACAACTTTCTCACAGCCCAGGCTGCCATTTCCCTGAGGAGGTGCCCTGGTCCCAGCAAAGGAGCAGAGCAGAGGCAGGACCACCTGGTGGGGATGGAAGAAGGGATGGAAGGAGGGGTGGAGGGATGGGATAGGAGATGGAAGGAGGGAAGGATGGGGGAGGATTGGAGGAAACACATCACTTGAAGGTGGCCAAGCATGTGGAAACCTGGTGACAAGTGCTGTCACAGCCCACCAAGGGGTGATAACTGTACTGTGGGTGCCCCTGGTAGCTCTCAGGCACAGACAAAGCTGGGGCTGCATCCTCAGCTGGTGCTGGCACTGGATTGCACTGGTGAGTGGGTTTGTGCTACAGCATGTCCAGCTTCCCTCATGCTTAGCAGAGCCCCAGGAAACCCAGCACCCGATTCTGGCCCAGCCCTGGTCCTCCCGGCGCCACATTGCCCCCCTCTCCCGCCTCCCAGTGCTTCCAGTTCTGCTTTTCAGGGGGAGATGGGAGTGAAGCCAGGAGCCTCTGGGGAGGGAGGGTGGGTTTTGCAAGGGCCCCTCTGCCCCAGCTGGGTGTGACCTACCACTGGCACCAGAACAAGCGCCAGGGCCGGGGGTGCCCCGGGGTTGTCACCATCGGCGTCAAGGGACACGCACTGATGTCACGGCTGCGGCACCCAGCCCTGTGGTGCAGGGAGGGGGGGTCAGAGTGGGGAGCTGGGCAGGGACGCGGCTCCACTTATAGAAGAATTACTGGAAGCTGCTTTCTATAAGCAGATCCCCACCATGCATTAAAAAAAAAAGAAACCCAGAAAAAAATACCCTGCGAGGCGGCGTCGGGTCAGCGACGGGGCTCCCGCCGCTCGCGCAGCCCAACAATGGGGCGTCGCAAAACACGCGGCAGGAAAAACGGCCGACAGCTCCTCCCCGACGCCCGGGGCCACCCGGGGACCCCGGCCACCCACGCTTGCCATGGGGCCACGGCAGGGACAGGATGTCCATAGCCCCGACCTCATCGGCCCTATGCCCAGCGCTGGTGCTGCCTCTATCCGCCCAGTCCCTCCCAGCTGGTTGTGTGTAGGGTGATTCAAGTGGTGGTTCCCCTCCTTCAGGATCAGCGTTTCAGCTTTCCCACTGGATTTCCAGTCACTGGGAGTGATGGTGTCACCACCGTGCCCTGCCCCCAGTAGCCCTGTGCACCAGTATGGTCAGTCTCAATCCTGTATGGTGCTGGGAAATGCACGAGGCCATGTCCGAGTGCTTGGGATGTGGATGGTCTGGTCCTCAGTGGGAGACACTCTGGTACCTGCAGAGGGGATGCTCAAGTGCTTGGAGTGAGGATGCGTCTGTCCTGATCAATGTAGGACTCCCCATTCCCAGTGTGAGGATGCTCTGGGTGCTGGTGTAGGGATGCCCCAGTCCCTGCTCTGGGGACATGCCAGTCTCTGGTGTCCCAGTGCACAGTGGGGTGACATTCTGGTCCCCAGGGCAGAGATTTCACCGTCTCTGACACAAGCATGACCCCATCCCCAAGGGGAGATGCCTAGATCGCAGTGTGGAGATGCTACCATCCCCAAGGTGAGGGTTCCCTTATCCGTTGGAGGGGTTGTTACACCCCACCCAATCCTGTCCCCTAAAGCCACCACAGCTGCCTCCTGCATGGCTCATGCTTGGGGGCAGCCCAAGGGCTATGCTTGCTGCCTCTGGGGGCCAGTGGTGCGGCCAGGGGATCTCCAGGGAGGTGACAGCGATAGGCACTTTGTTGCCTCAGAGGTGACCCTCTCCTTTCTCCCTCCTTCAGGTCCCTGCCTCCCCACTGAATGTGTCCATCACACCGCGAGCCGATGGCTGCAGCCGAACACCCGTGCTTGTCCTGCTATGCGGCCACTGCTTGGCCACCATCACCTCCCCGTGCCACAATCTGCTCGTCCGCACTGTGAGTGCCACAGCCCCACACCGGGGGCAGCTCTGGGAGTCAACGGGGTTGAGGCTTCCTTGGAGACCAGAGACTGGTCCCCCTATCCCTGGAAAAGGTGCTGGTGGTGCCCTAGGGAGGAGGAGACATGCCTGGAGGTGCTGAGCGCAGGGCTGGCCGGGCAGAGAATGACGCACAGGGCTGGAAAAAGCTCCCGTTTCCTCCAGCCGGCGGGAGGAAGGTCAGGGATGGGGTTTGGCTCCAGCGAGCTGAGCCGGGGCCTGGCGCTTTGTTAGCAAAATAAACCTCTTGCTTTGTTTGTGGCTAATAATAACGTGGGCTGAGCTCACCGCGTGCCGCCGGCCACCCCTGCTGCTCCCAGCCCGCAGCCCCACAACCCCTGTTGGTTATCCGGGGTGACCCTCAGCCACGATGGATCCAGGGTGCCAGGGATTCCTGCCTGGCTCAGTTCTACGGCCACTTCTCCGTGCCAGGGGAAGGGTTTTCTGTGCTTCTCCCCGTGCCAGGCTGTGCTG
Organism: Rhinopomastus cyanomelas; assembly: GCA_013400115.1. Classification (NCBI taxonomy): domain Eukaryota; kingdom Metazoa; phylum Chordata; class Aves; order Bucerotiformes; family Rhinopomastidae; genus Rhinopomastus; species Rhinopomastus cyanomelas. The sequence goes on from VXBP01005779.1 coordinate 283,398, forward strand.
GGGGGCTGTACCTTGTGGCCCTGTTCCAGCACAGCCTGTAGCTCTGTTCATCCTGCAGGATGCCCTCTTCAGCCTGGGCCTTGAGCCTCCCAGGGTCACCAGTGAGGAGCAGCTACTGGCCTGGGCTCGCAATGCCTATGGGGGCATCACGTCCTACAGTGAACTGCGGGACCCCCACTGGGTCCAGCTGCTCCTAGGAGAAGGTGTGTAGGGCTGGGGTCTAGCACCTGGTGGGATATGGAGAGCAGTGATGCTCTTTCTGCTCCTGAAGGGTGACAGCCAACTGGGGCGAAGCAAGGTGCTGGGAGAGATGGTATGGGGACCGATGGCCCTGGCCCCCAACATCTCCCCAGCCACTGAGCTCACCTTGACTTTGGTGACCACCCCCCGATTCCACAGACATCAGCAGCCCCCCAGACTGTGTCCCCCAGGAGCGCTTCGATGCCAGGCTGCACCTTGAAACCGAGGTCTTCTTCCACGGGATGAAGGGCTGTTCACGCGGGGATGCCCAAAGCACCAGGGCTGCCCACATCGTCCGTCTGCAGCCTGAGCCCAGGTACCCTGCGCTGCCAACAGGGGTGTCTCCAAGGGAGGTGGGATGTTGGATAGGTCGTGGCAAATGCTTGGCCATGCTCAGCAAGGGGTTGGGGCATCTCTTAGGCAGAGCTTTCCCATCCCAAGGTGGGAATGGGACCTGCTGATACTGGGGCTGGGGGGGATCTCATGGTTTTGCAGCTCTCCCATCTCAGAAGTCAACCTGTCCCTGAGCTGTCCCAACCAGATGAGCAACCAGTTCCTCATTCTGCAGAGCCGGGCCAACCTCACCTGGTCCCTCTCCATCAATAACTGCCACATCCAGTTCCTGGTAGGGCTGAGCAGGATTTGAGTCCTCCCACCACCCCACTGATGGGGCTGCCAGATGTCCGAGAGATGGGCATGGGTGGCAAATGGGGGTGGCAGGAGAGCACCTGGGGGGATACTGGACATCATGGGGAGCTGGCAGCCCTTTGCTCTGAACCTTCCTAATAGGCCAAAAGGCCCCAGTTGTTCCCATCCCCACTCAGCCCCCTCCCTGTGCTGTCTCCAATCCCACAGGTCTCTGGGAACTACAAGATCGCCCACATGGCCTCGCAGCTGCTCCCTGGGGAGCTCCTGCCTGACACAGAGCATGGCCTTGTGGCCAAAGCCTTCGAGAAGAACTACAGTGTCATCACTTCCTACTCCACCATCCCTGTCAGCAACCGCATCAGCCTGGAGATCCAGGAGCAAGGTGAGGCCCCCAGCACCCTGGGGCTGGGTGGACTCCAGTTGTCCCGCCTCCTCTGCTCACTCTCCCCTGTGTCCCTGTCCTGCAGAGATGGGCAGCAAGGTGACTACGACAGCCACCTCCTTGGCCCCCACCACAGCCTCCATGCCCAGTGTGCTGCTGTCCATGCTCAGGCCGTGGAAGTGCACGGATGAGACCATGGAGATTATCATCGCCAGGTCCTACCTTCAGGTGAGGAGGAGTAGGGGGAATCCTGATGCCTACCAGCATCACCCAGGGTGGGTGTCATTCTGCTCTAGGTGGTGGCACAGGGTTGTCCCCAGCTGGTGGGTCACTGCTGGATACTTCTCTTCCAGACCATCAAGGACCTGGTGAACATCACCTTGCGGGACATCAGCTGCCAGGCGGAGCAAAATGCCACCCACTTAATGCTGAAGACCCCCCTCAGCCACTGCGGCACTTCACTGGAGGGCAGGGGCCAAGCCAACAACGAGGTGAGATGGGGGCATGGCTAGGGTGCTGCCCAAAGCCTCATGGATGCTCCATGAGGAAGCCTGATGGGGCTTCTCTGCTTCTCTTTGCTTTTGCATGGCTGGGAACAGCTCGCTGCAGCCCAGGGCTGAGCACTGGGAGCTGGTAGAGACTGGAGATTCCACCCTATCCCACCCCTGTGGGGACATAGACCCCAGCAGTAGGAGTCAGTTGACTGACTCAACCTTCTCCACTTTCTCACAGCTCATCTTCAACCTGGCTAAGGGCGCAGCACTTCAGAGCGTGCGGGTAAGAGCTAGGTTTCCCAATGGGACCAGGGGCAAGGCTGTGGGCCACTGCCAGCTGGGTGCCACGGGGGTTGGGGTGGCCTCAGCACCATTCACTGCTTGCAGGTGGCCTTCCAATGTGACATCCCAAGGGAGCTCTTCCTGCGCCTCTTCTCCACCGCCGCCTTTGAGGCTCCACAGACAGAGCTGGAGGTCAACAAGGAGGTCTTTGTGCAGGTACCACCACTGTCTTGGTGTCCAGGCTGAGGGGGTCCAGCTGCCCAGGAGGCAGTGACCCTGACAGTGATCCGTCTCCCCACTGTGCAGGCATCCATGCGGTGGGAGGACCACCCTGCCGACCTGCAGCTCAAGGAGTGCTGGCTGATGGCACTGGGGCGGGAGCCGCTGCTGCTGGTGCAGGGTGGGGAGGCCCGGGGTGCAGGGGTGGCCGTGTTGGAGGGTCCCCCCAGCAGCCATGGGAGGAAGATCTGGCGCTTCCGCTTCACCTACATCGTCCCCAAGGGCAGCCGTGTCCCCTTCTCTGCCACCATCAAGTGCAAGGCTGGCCTGCAGGTCAGTACAGGTAGCCCCCTGACCCTGTGCTGGTCCCCATCAGTGGTGCTGAGTGGAGGAACCTGGCCAGGAGCTGCATCCCTGGTCCCCAGAAGTCCAGATCCCTCCATGAGCTGTGGGACTCACCCTCTCTCCGCCTCTCCACCTCTGCAGAACGACACCATCTTTGAGAAGGTCCTGGAGGTAACAGTGAAGGATGACTGGCAGCCATCCAGCAGTGAGTTTGAGGCAGGGGAGTGGGCTGGAGTGGGAGTGGGGGTGGGAGGGAAGGGGACCGCCCTCAGCACGGTGGGTCTGATGGCCTCCTCCTCCCGCAGATCGTGTGCTGGGCCTGGCCTCTGTCCTGGGCATCACCTTCGGTGCCTTCCTCATCGGGGCGCTCCTCACGGCTGGGCTCTGGTACATCTACTCGCACACCCGTGAGTATTCACCCTGCGCCCCTGTTGTGGGATGGTGTAGAGGCCACACATGTGTCCCTTGCTGGGTTGTTCATGTCCCTCCCACAGCCCAAAATCCCCTGGTGGGTCAGGGACAAGGTTGCTGCATTGCTGTCACCTGTGCAGCACCCCTGGCAGTGCCACTGGGGAATAACCTGCTCAGGGTGGCTGCAGCACCCCAGGGCCCCTGGTACTTCTGGGATCCCCCTTGGTACTACTCCTGGTGCCCCCATGACCCCTCCACTGCAATCTCCACCCCAGGGGCTCAAGGGCTGGCAGGGGAGGTTTTGTCCATGGTGGGGCTGGGGGTGGGCTGGAAGATCCAGTGGGGACGAGCCATGGCCACCAGCAGCCCCCCTGAGTCTGGTTTCCCCTTGGTGTCTCTCCCCTGGCCCCATGGCGTGAGCCAGGTCCCATGTCCAAACTGCAGCCGGTTTCCAGCACGGCGCCAGCCTCGGAGAGCAGCAGCACCAACCACAGCATCGGCAGCACCCAGAGCACCCCCTGCTCCACCAGCAGCATGGCCTGACCCCCCCAGCGTCTCCCGAGACCACCCAGCCCCTGGCTGCCGGACTTGGGGAGCCACCCCGATCACATTAAGCTGGATTTTTTGCCCCAAATCTCAGGCTGAGCCCGGAGGGGGTCTCCGTTACTCATTCAGTGAATGCTTTGGCCCCCCAAGGGCAGCCCACGCTGGGGAGGGGGTGCACCTTGCAACCTCCCCCGGGGTCCCTTGCTGCTGGGTGCACCAGGGAGGTGGAAAGAGCAGCCAAAGCCCCGCCAAGGCTCCCCATCAAATGGGGAGGGAAGTGGGTGCCCCCAGGATGTGCCCCAGCACTTGGGGTAACCCCTGCAACCGCCCTGCATCCCACTCAAGATGGCAGCAGGCACCACTGGGAGCAGCAAGAAGTTTATTGGGGAGGAGGGTGTGGGGCTGCTGCCCCCCCTGTGGGGCAATGGGCAGAAAGAACCCCCCGCCCCAGCTCCCCGTCCAAGTTACAAACTTATTAATAATAATAAAAATCTCCCCTATATTAAATTAGCTCTACCCTGACACTGAACCTCACCCTGAGGCTCCCACCTACTGCCCACCCCCCTCCTAAACTACACCCCCACCTTCCCTGGGTGCCAGGACCCTGGGAGAGCCTGAAGCAGCTTCTTCCTCAGAGCCTGAGGGTCCCTCAAGTCAGTCTCACCAAGGTGGGTTGGGAGTTGCAAGCATCCCCCACCATGGCCAGTGTCCCTGGGGTGGGGGGCACAGGCAAAAGGCACTGGGGTGAAAAGGGCTGGAACGGGGTTGGGGGTCCTGCATCCCCATCCCCAGCTGCCTCCGAGTGTGCCCGGGAGCAGAACTCATGCTTCAAGTACAAAGGGATGCAAAGCCCAGTGACTCCCCCACCATTACTGGGAGAGTGTGGGGTCGAGCAGCCGGAGGACCCCCCCTACCAAATGCAGACTCCCAGTGACCAGGACTCTGACAGTGGCTGCTTCCTGCAGCAGCACGGCCCCACTGCTGGCAGCAGGGTGGGGATGAGCCCCCATGGCTGTGGGTGCTGCCAGCTGGGGGTCCCGGCCCTGGGCCACCCACTGCAGCGCCTGAGCCAGGCACGGGAAGACAAGGGCTGAGGAATTGAGGAGTCGTGAGGCTGGAGGGACCAGAAGCAAAGTCCCTCGGGCAGGGGCTGTCTGCAGCAGTCCCCCTGCCTGCAGAGGGGTTGGAAGCCAGGGGTCCTGCCCCGACTTCTCCTCTAGTAGCCGGGTCCACGTCCGCTGGTTCTCCAGGCAGCGAGTCAGGGCATTCTCCAGCGTCACATTGAAGTTTTGCTGGTCTGGAAGGAACAGGGATTGGGGTCAGGGGTTAAGGGGAGGCCAGGGACGGGTTAGGAATGAAGCAGCGCTGGCCAGGGAAGACCCTGGCTCCCCGTCACTCACCCACATTGCTGGCCATTGACACCTCTGTGAAATTGGGGCAGAAGACAGCGTAGTCAAAGTGGCAGGGCTGTGGGGAAATGGGGGATCAGCATTGTGGGAGCCCTCAGCACCCCACCACAGGATCTGCACTGGGACCAGTCCCACACTGGTCTGGTTACGGTTCGGGTCAGGGAGCAGGCAATCCTTTGGGTGTGCACTGAGGTGGGGTGCAACCCAGGACAGCAGTCGGTCTGACTGACAGACCAAAGCAGGTCTGGGCACAGCAAACCCACCCGGTGCCCTCCTAGAACCTCACCACCAGCAGCTTGAGCAATGCAGCCGTGTCCCGGTCCCCCGTGGCGTTGAAAAGCAGCACCCGTACCTCGGACCCACTGCGGGGAGAAAGGGTGAGTGGCCTGTGTCCCATGGGGACCCCCAGTATCACCACTTTGCCCCACAGGGATTCCCCACCAGACTCCTCCCTGTATGCCCCTGCCCTTACTCATGGGGCTTGTCCCGGCTGAGGGCAGCCTGGCGGAACCAGCGCACACAAGCCTGGATGCTGCTGGTGGTGTGAGCCCCGTCCAGATACCAGGTCACGGGGCCGCGGGACAGCACCTGGGTCCGGCCCAGCCACTCTGTGTCCCGCAGACCTGGGAAAGTGGGGCACAGGGAATGGTTGAAACCCCCTCACTCCAGCACTGGGAACCCCTGAGCCAGGCAGCCGGCACAGGCAGCACTGAGTAGGTTCCCAGTGTGAGCCCCCATATCACTGTGACGCTGCAAGAGGGTCCCACCACGGCCATACTGCACCTTGGATCATGGCATCAGTGGGTTGAAAGGCAGGTGCCAGTGGCACTGGTCTCCCTACCAGCTCAGTGGCTGGTGGCACCTCCTTCAGCTCCCCGAGTCCTGCAGGGGAATGAGTGACCTGCTGAGACCCTGGGGGCCGCAGCAGGGTCTGATGACACTGTTTCTACTCCTGCCCACACTTCTTACCCTGGTAGCCGCGGCGCTGCAGCCAGGTCCGGGCCAGCTGCAAGGCCAGGGCAGCGTTGGACCGCTGGTGGGCACCTGAAAGCCCCAGCTTCAGTGCCTGATGGTCCTCCTCAAAGGCATCCAGCTCTGGGCAGAGGTAGAGTGGACTCTGCAAGGAGATGAGGCTGAGCCCACTGCCATGATGCACCCCCAGCCATCCCTCCACCACCAAACTCACCCCCCGCTCCTGGGCTCGGTCTCTCAGCACCTCCAGCGGCCGCTCTGGCTGTGCCACAGTGAATGCTGGCACCCCAGGCTGTGAGAGACAGGGGTGCTCAGTGACACAGGGCAGCTCACCCCAAAACCACAAGAGGGAGAAAGACCAGGTCTCCCTACCTTAAAAATGCCCCCCTTCTGCCAGGCAATCTTCTCCATGGTGTCTCCCAGGATGCTGGTGTGATCAATGCCCAAGGAGGAGACCCCACACACCACTGGCGCCCTAGGGACACAGTGTAGCAGTGTCACCATTGTCCCCCCACTGTGAGGACACCAGGGCTGGCAGCCCAGGGTACAGGCACGGCCCCACCAGTTCCTACCTGATGATGTTGGTGCAGTCATAGGCACCACCAATGCCAACTTCCACCACCGCCAGGTCCACCTGGGGACACGGGGACAATAGATCCATCACAGAGCCACCAGCAGCACATGTCCCCATGGATTTGCGGATGCAGGTGAGGCCATGTCTCCACTACCATCCATCCAAACTCATGAGTTTGGATACACATACATGAGTTGGGGGACTGTCCACCTGGTACAGGTAAGAGCCACAAGAGCCTGACCGATGCCCAGGTGGGGCTGGACCCCATGACCCCCCTCCACAAGGTCCCTGCCAAGCTGACATCCTCAGCACAAGCTGGAGGCCACCACCACCTACCTTCTCCTGCAGGAAGACATGGAAGGCCATGATGGTGAGGAAGCGGAAGTATGCCGGCATGCTGCCATGCGCTGGATCCTGTTGGGCAGAGCGGGTATAAGAGGAGAGCACAGGGCATCTCCCACTGGCCCTAGGGAGGGGGTCCTGAGGGAGGAAACACCCACACAACCCCATCCCCTCACCTTGGTCTCCTCCAGGCGGTTGTAGATGAGCCAGAAGTACTTGCTGAAGAGCTCCCTGCTGATGGGCTGCCCATTGATGCGGATCCGCTCACGCACCTGAACCAGGTGAGGGGAGCTGGGGTGGGGGGCAGAGACCAGAGGGTGGGGAATGGTCATGCCTGGCACCACTGATCCCCCCTCCAAACCTTCCTGATGCCCCCTCACCCACCTGTAAAAGCCAGTCTTCAGCCCATAGCTGCGCAGGATGCACTCGGTGAAGGCGCAGGCTGAGCCCTGGGGAAGCAGCAGCGTTAAACCCCCTCCATGGCCCCTCACACAGGGGCAAATGGAGACGCTGGCAGCCCCCTCCTGCCCGCTCTCAAGCCCCCCTGGCACCTCCTGTCTGCCTCACCTTGCCCTTTGTCCCCGTGACGTGGATAATGTTTAGTTGATCCAGGTCCTCGACCTGCAGGAGGTCAACCACCCCATGAGACCCCCATGGCAGCCAGCACCAAGTGTAGTGGCACCGTCAGCCAGACTTCGGGGGGACAATAACAGGGACATCCCCCACTCACCTTCAGCCCACTCCTCATCAAAAAGCCCCGCATGGCTTCCAGCTGGGCCTGGGGGTCTCCGCGCTCTCGCTTCACCTGCTCCAGGTAGCTGGCGTTGGTCTGCAGGGTGTTTAGGGTCCGGATGGCGTCCTGGAAAGACCCCCGGCGGGTGGTGAGGACGGTGCCCATCACTGTGGTTTTGGAGTTGCACCAGGTGCCATTGCACCCCGACCCACCCCATCACACTCAGTCCCTTCAGTGTTGTCCCAGTCCACCTGCGCTGGCAGCACCTCTGCCATGGCAGCGGCAGTGCCCGGTGCAGGGACACAGGGAGGGACGGGCTACTTATGCGCGAGGTAGCCCGGCCCTCCCGGAGTGCCCCTTGGCCCCGCGGGGCGGGCACGGGGCACACGGGACCCAGCAACCAGCAGGACACGGCCGCGGGCGGGGCTCCAGTGCTGCCCACCACGTCGGGGTTCAATGAGAGGCGCAAACGAAGGCACCGAGCTGCACGTGCCCGGGGCGCACGGAGACTTTCCGCCGCTGCCAGAGGCCACCGGAACCCCCAACTTCCGCTGTGTGGCGACCTGGTAAGGGGTGATGCTGTGTGTCCCCCCACTATGGGGACAACACTCCACACCCCGAGTGACGCTGCGGGGTCCGGTGGGCTCAGGGCAGGGCCGGGATCCCTCGCATCGCCCCCCGTGATGCACCGGGACTGCCGGGGCGGCGCGGGCCGGGGTCATGCCGGGCGCTGCCCCCGGGGGACCGGAGATTGGTGACGGCGGGGGGCGGTCGTGCAGAAGGAATGGCGGGACGGTTTGCGGCGGCTGGCGCGGCCCCGGGGCTGCAGTGGATGG
>VXBP01005779.1:291849-338211 GCA_013400115.1 Rhinopomastus cyanomelas
GGGGGGGTGGGGTGGGGAGTCTCCCGGCCCCGGCCCCGCCGCTGCGGGATGGTCCGGTGCCTGCTGGGTGGGTGCCCCCTCCCTGTGCCCCCTGCCCGCCCCGCCTCGGCTCGCTCGGTGCCAGGTCCCACTTCCCGCTCTGCTCCCACTCTGCCCCGCNCCGCCGCGCCACCGCCCGCCGCGTGCCCGCGCGCTGCTGCTGCCTCTGCGGGGAGCGGGGAGGCGGGACCGACCCGGCCAGCCCCGCCCCGGCTCCATCTTTGAGAGGGGCAGCGCGGCCCAGGTGCCGCCCCGTAGGAGGAGGAGCCGCCATGTTGGCGAGCGGCGGCGCGATCCTCAGGTCTCCACTGAGGTACTCCCCGTCACGGGCCTTGCACGGAACCCCTCCAGCTGTTAACAGCCCCGAAGGGGAGTCTGGATGTCCCCATGCTCACCCCCGCCCTCAGTGCTGCTGTGCAGACCCTCCAGCCCGTTCCTCGTCCAGGAAGAATCATAGACACCAGGTTAAAATCAGCCTTTAGGGCCAGGAGCGGGTTTATTGGCAGAACTCATCCAGCTCTTTGCTCCAAGCAACAGTGGCAGCTCCAAAGAACCCAAATCACCCCACAACCAGACGCTGTCGCAGAGCCCTGCATCACAGCAGATTTACCTTGTAGTTGTCCTTCAGCATCACTTTGTCCTAAGAAGGATCCTGCTCTTCCCTTGAGACTTCACACTCCCAGCGTTGCTCTGGCCAGACCAGTGTCTGGTTAATGAACAACCTATCAAGTGCCAGCAGTTATCACCCGTTGCGTCGCACAGTGTGGGAAGTCTTGCAGTCCAGGGCTGCTGGAGAGGGCTGCAGCTGACAGCCATGGAAGACAAAGTGTTCAGCCAAGTGGCTGAACCAGTCTGTACCAGTTGGTCCCAGCAAGCTATGGCACAGTGGGCAACCCACCTCAGTCCCTGGCAGAAGATATGTGTACCCCATCCCAGGGCATCAGGCTGGTCACTGCACCCAGGGAAGGCAGCAGCCTCACCCCAGACTCATTCAAAGAGCTCCAGGACAGAGGAGCGAACATGTCAATGTTTAAAGGGTCACTTTAAACTGCTGCTCCCAGCACAGCCATGCCACTGTGAAATCCCTGCGTACAGTGGCACGGCAGGTGTCACCTCACTCACGTGTCCCTTCCCCATCCAAGCTTCTGCTGTGAGGAAGGCACGCAGCAGCCTGGGAGTGTCCCAACAAAACTTAACTGCAATCTGCAATGAAGAAAGCGTGGATGCTGCATGCTGTGGCAAAGACTAATGATTCCCACTGTAAATCCTGGATGGATGGAGCAACCAGCTCTGCAGCCACCCATCTGGTTTGCCCAGTAAGCCCTTTTCTAGGCTAGAGCACAAACTCCAGTAGGCTGGCCATGCTGTCTGGAGTGACTCTGCCAGGACACCTCTGCATTACTCGGAACCGCCTGCCTCATCCTACACCAACACTTCAGTGTTCCAAGGATACACTGTGCAGGAACTACAACTAGCCAAGACAGAAGTGCCATCTCCCAGCAGGACTGTTTGGTCCAGGGCAGCTTCTCCCAGTAACAGCACCATTTGCTGAGAGCCCCAGCACCGATGGATCCACCTTCTCCATCACCAAGTAGTCTGTAATGATTGATCCACAAGATTAACATAACCAGCGAAGACTTCCAGGGGGAAGGCAGGCTCTGTACCACAGCTGCGAGGAAACAGCCTCGGCCTTGCAGGCTGCTGTAGCAGCTGATACAGAATCCTCTGTACGGTGCTACCAGAAACATTTGCTGAAGCCTTAGGCCACAAGCAGTGAACTTAGGATGAACTTAGTGATATAAAGGGAGGCCCCAACACCTCTGAAAAACAAGGTAACCACAACCATCAGCTGAAGCTGAGTGTTGTAAAACCCAAGGCAGCCACATTCATTAGTAGAAGCTATATCCTTGAGATAAGGAAATGAACAGCCTGTCTGAAGACAGGGAAAGGATCCAGTAAGGAACAAGAACGCAGACCCAAATGTTACTATTGGACCAAACTGTTGTGTGAGGGAAAGAGAACGTAGATGATGGCTATAATTGCCTATATTTGTCTGTTAGAGTTTCCTCACTGGCGGCACTCAGCTCAGGGTCACCCTGCTACTGTAACATTCCACTGAATGATTTATTTCCAGGAGACTTGAAGCCTGAGATTCTGCTACGGAAAACCTATGGTAAAAAAACCCCAAACTTCTTTAACACAGGCATCGCCTCCCTGGTCACACAAGCTCCAATAGTGGCCAAGCTGCTGCATGAGGAGAGCAGGCAGCAGAGTTCAGTTAAAGCCAGCAGGCACTTCGCCTTGAAAACAGTCCGGGTCCAGTGGAAAGGCCCTGCTGGGGAAGCCTCCGCTCAGAACACCCTGTCGAATTCAGTCTGGTTGGTGGCAGCCGGGTTCCTGCCTTGGTTAGCTGGCTGCTGGGGCATGTGTCCACCTCTCCTGCGTGGCGGGGCCAGGTATTCGAACATGGACTGGTTGTGGGTGGACAACATGTTTTTGAGGTCCGAGGGCATTGGATCTGACCAGAAGAAGTCGTGGTTCAGCGCGTCATCGCTGTCGATCCGCTGGGCGGGATCCAGCACCAGCAGTTTGTCGATAAGGTCAAGCGCATAGGGGTCCTTGACGTAGGCTTTGAGGCGATCCTTCACCTTGCGCTTCTGGCCCTTGGGGAGATCCAGCTTCTGGTACAACTCATATTTATCCACGTTGGGCCAAACCTGGGAAGGGGCAGGAGAGGGACATTGGGAGGAAAGAGTTAAAGAGAGGACAGGCAGTTTTTGATTTGAACACCCTCAGGCTAACCAAGTCAAGGTCTGCTGAGAGAACAATACTATTTTGTAACCTCCAAGCCAGCAGACCTTGTTCCCACAGCACAAGGAGGCACAGAAGGGTGCACTAAAGCCTGAAGACACGGGGACAAGTCAGGACGGAGTCCTCCCGCTGTGGAAACAGCATGCGGAATGCTCCAGGATTTCTGGTTCTTCCACAAAAGAGCTACTAGAGAGCAGGGCTGAGGGCAGCCACAGCATCCAGGAAGGTCAAGTGACACAAGTGCTTGCTAAATAACCTGGATGTATGTTTTATCCTTAGAAAGCTGTCATCACCAGCACTGAACCTCAGCCCTCATCTGAGTGAGACCACAGCAGGTTTTACACACAAAAAAACCACCTTCAATGTGTGAAACAGGGGCATCAGCCACCTGCCCAACTCGTCCAGATCACAGCCCCACACACGGGATCCCGCAGCCTGATCCCCCACAAGAGGGCAGGATGAACTGCTGATAAACAAGGAGCTGAAAAAGGGATGAGTGGTCACAGCCACGCTGAGCCCATGCCACAGGTCACAGCCTGGTGACTCACACACTCCTCAACATCAACCAAAAACATCCTCTTAAGAAGAAATTCAGAGGGTGGTTGTCTGAGAGAGACCTCCAAAACACAGGCTGGAAGAGATTCCTATGGGTAATGGAGCTCTCCCAGCCTCTCTGCCAGCTATGGGCACATTCCAGTGCCAGGAAGGTGCAGCACAAGGGGCAGGGAAGAGGCCCAAGAGGACCCAAGCCCTGCCCATAGTGCTACTTTGTGCCTCTCTCCTCCCGCCCTCCAGAGCCTGGCCTTGCCCTCACCTCTGGTGTGATGGATCCGCAGAGCTGGCTGATGAGGGTCAGCTGGTGCTGCTCTGTGTTTCCCTGCATGATTGGACTGCGAGTCCACATCTCAGCCATGATGCAGCCGGCGCCCCAAAGGTCAATGGGGGGACCATAGTCCCGCTCCCCTAAACAGAGATGCTGTATTAGTCACCTGGGACCACAAGAAGGACAGAGAAGCCCGAGAAGCAGAGCCCACTGCCTCCTACCTAGGAGCAGCTCTGGTGGCCGATACCACAGTGTCACCACCCGATTGGTGTAGCGGTTTGGCTGGCTGTTCTTAGCCAGGCTGAAAGCTCGAGCCAGTCCGAAGTCTGCCAGCTTCAGGACTCCGTCCCGTGTGATCAGAACGTTCGCAGCTTTCATGTCTCGATGCAAGATCTGTATAGTGACAGACAGGAACGGTTAAGCCATTAAGGAACCTTCCCTGGGTGCCTTGTGCCAGCAGGGCACTCAGACTCTGGACGTTAAGGACAAGGAAGGGGCTTCCCTCCAGCCTGTGCTAGGACTCCTGCTCCTTGGGAAGCCACAGAGAGCAGGGTGGCATCAGGACACAGCACTGACCTTGTTCCTGTGAATGTAGTAAAGGCCATTCAACAGCATCTGCATGACTTTCTTGATCTCTGAGAGTGTGAACTTGACGTGAGCATTGCTGAGAAGGCCGGCCAGGTCATGCTCGCAGAAGTCAAACACCAGGTAGATACTGCCCTTGCAACGGTTGTATGGAGAGGCTACAGGAGAGGCAAGCAGGGACAGTCAGCGAGGGACCCATGACCCTGCCACAGCTCCTCCTGACCTCCAGCTGCTCTGCTGCTCACACTACAGTCACTACACAAGACCTGAGGATACAGAAACAAGGAATCAGAGACAGCCTTCAGGCCTCAAGATCCTTCATAAAGGCACTAAGCACAAGTAGCAAGAGACATGCAGGGGAGGAGAAAGGTAAGGAAAAGTCATAAAAATCTTTGAAAGCTTCATTTTGTGTTGTTGCACATAACGGCTAGAGGTTTCCTGCCTGCAAGCTGTGGCTGGCCAGCGCACACAACACTGTGCCAGGCCCAACGCCATCACCGATTGCATCAGACAACCGCAGAGACAGCTCTGGAAAAACACAGAAAATCTGGCTAGCAGGGCATCAGAAAGTGAGGTTTTCTGAAACCTCACACAGCAGCTACCAAAATAGACTCATCTGGATCAAAACAACTCAAAACTCCAATTGCTATTTGAAATCAATAACAGGAAACCTCAAACGAAGCAACTGATTCCCATCTTGTTCCTAGAGCACACACAAAGCTTTATTAAAAGTTCTCAGAAGCCCATCGTCATCAGCAAAACCAATTCAACAGCAGCTGCAACCAGCAGATGATGCCCAAGCCCCACAGACACAAGCTGCCTGCCAGGCTGCATCAGCTGCTCCCTACACAGTTACTGACTCTGCCTGCCAGGCCAACGTAAAAAAGAGAAGCTTCAAGTTTGAGAACAGCAAATGCAATGTTCTACTTCACTGGAAGCTGAGGTCAAGGTAGATTTGGATGAAAATTGGAATTCAAACAAAGCACAAAAAACTAGCACATCTACAGAAATATTTACCTTATCTATGCCGGACCAGTCATCACAATTTGGTTAATCAAACAGTGAATTAAAAATTAACTTGTCGTCAAGTGTTTCTACTCCTTATCTGTTCTGACAATAATTTAAACACAGCAGAGTACTGGAGTAACTTCAAGTTCCTAGTCCTAGGCCAGAGATTTCTACCAGCTCACAGATATGACCTTTATTAAAGCATCATCACCAGATACTTTTGTTTCTACTTATCTCCAGTGACCGACTAGAGAAGGGCAGGTTTTAACTTCAGCTGTCAGGAGAACAAAACACAAACCCAACAAAGGCTTTAAAGTAGTTTCACAGGGAGCAGAGCCAGGCTGGGTGCACTGAGCACACCAGTCACGCAGCACAAAGCAGCTCAGAACCACCCTGCGTGTACAGAGTCACACCCTCGTAGCTCAAGCAGTTACTGTCACCCACAGAAAGAGACATCAACTAAGTCTCCAGCTCGGAGCTGCCACCAGCCATCAGAAGCCAACCGAGAGGGATGGCTCCAGCTCCTGACAGGACACAAGATTAGCTCTGGGCTGAGAACCCTCCACTTCCACTTCTCTCTAGTGCTGCTTTATTTAAAGCCTCTCAGACACAAGTTTTGCAGCACTGGCAGCATTTACTGCCACGGCACTGGACTATCCCAGCAGAACTGACAACAGTTTAGTCCAACCAAGCGCAGCAGCATCCTAACTTGTTTAGAAATTGTTTTCCAGGATGAAAGCACCATCACCCCACTGCCAGGCAGGCACAGAGACTGGTGCTCAGCTGAGGATCCCACTTCCAGCACAGAATGCCAGAGCAAGGTAAGCCTTCGACTTACCTTTGGTCCTGCAGATCTCTATGAGGTTCACCACGTTCTCATGTTTGAGCAGCTGAAGGATTTTAATCTCTCGCAAGGCTGTGATGGGGAACTGGAAAGGAGAGAGGACAAGAATTAGGGGTGCAAGAGACCAGACCACCCATTTTGAGAACAGGAGAGACGTCACTGAAGGGCAGAACTTTAAAAGATAACACCAGCAATGGGATTGCCAAAAAGTATTCACCATGCGACAGAGGCATTTGTGCAGTGCTGCGACTGGCGTGCAGACACCCCTCTCTCCTCTCCTCACCTCCCATATCCATAGCAGGACATGGTACAGCCTGGTTTGAGCTGCAGAGCAGCTTCTGCAGCTTGTTTAAGCTATCGGCTCTCTCCCCTTCTCTGTACAACCCTGAGAACGACCTGGTTCTTCCACAAACAACAGTGTCGAGCGCTGCACTGGGGTGAAGCATTTTGCACAGGAGGAGGTAGGTGTGGGCAGCATCACCCCCCAGGGCAGTCACTGGGCATCACTGCCCTGTGCCTTGGTAGACAATGAGGTGATAACAGCTCCCACACCCTGGCAGAGCAACCTGAGACCCACCATTATCGCATCATTACTGGGAGAGGAGAAAGGCCACAGGGCTGGGGCCTGGCCACACCTTACAGGTTAATGATCTGAGACTGCAGAGCAGTATCATTAACAAAGAGTGAAAACCCATCTCTGTTGTCCCAGAAATCATCTTTCAACCATGAACCCCCCGGTCCAGGACTTCCCAAACACAGCCCAGCCACACTCACCCCCTCCTTCTCATTTTCCATCAACACTTTTTTCAGGGCGACCTTCTTGCCCGTCTGACGATGTTTGGCTTTGAAAACCTCTCTGTAGGAACAAAAAGAAATCTGTGAGCAGTACAGAGAGAAAAGAAGGAGCCGAGAATGAGACCAAACAAACAGCTCTGGTGCTGAGCCTCCAGCCAGCCCAGCCAGGAACCCTCAACACTGGCTGAGCCAGCCCAGAGCTCCCACAACATCTGAAGCAAACTCACACATTTTAGGCAAAGCAGCAGGTCCCTGCTGTGACTGTGTCTGAAGAAACTGCTCTGCCAGAGCCTGGCAGCGAGTGGGGAGATGAAGAGAGGAGCTCGGGGGTCGAACTGGTTCCTGGGGGGGGGGACTGGGAGTACTGGGAGCAGGAGGGGACGAGTTTGGGGTAAAATGGGAAAGGGCCTGGAGAGGGACTGTGGGGGGACTGGAAGGGACAGAAGCGGGGACGGGGGGGTATGGGAGGGCGACGGGGTGGGGGTGACTGTTGGGGATTGTAGCGGGGACTGGATAGGTGGAACTTAGCGGGTAACTGGTAGTGAACTAGGGAAGAAGAGAGACTGGGGTGGGGGTGCCGGGGAGAGGCCTCGCTGCCGGGTCATGCGATGCCCGGACACTCACCCGAAGGTACCCTGCCCGATCTTGGCGAGCTTCTCGTACTTGGAGACCTCGTCGCAGAAGGGGCACTCCACCATGTCGTATTGCTTGGCCATACCGGGTCCCGCCGGCTCCCGCCGCGTCCAACCGCCCCTTCTGCTAGGAGACGCGGCCCCTTCCGATACGTCACTCGCACGGCGGCTCTGCGCACGCGTCACAGTCGGGGCCCGGAACTGCGACCTTGGGGGTGGGTCGGCGTTGTCCAGGCAACCCGTTGTGGCCTGAGAGGGGCTGTCGTGCCTTGGGCTCGTCCCTCATGGCCACCTCGAGCTGCCTCAGCCGCCCCTCGGGGCTCTGGTGCTCCAGACCTGTGACCAGCAGCCTTCTCCTCCCCGGGACGTTCTCTGGCGCCACAGTGTCCCTGTGGCAGTGAGTGAGGAGTCCACAACGGGAGCTGCGGCCTCACCGGCGCCCAGTACGGGCGGCACTGTCCTGCTGGCCACACCAGTGCTCGTATAAGCCAGGATGCCCTTAGCCACCTGGGCACTGACTGGCTCGTAGATTGATAGAACGTACTGGGTTGGAGGGGTCTTCATGTAGTCCAACTCCCTTGCAACCAGCAGGGGCATCACTCACTAGGCCAGACCCTGAATGGATCCAGGAATGGGGCTTCCACCACCTCTCTGGGCAGCGTGTTCCAGGGATCCCCCACCATCATCTTCAGCCACTGTCAGCCAACCCTTGCAGCTTTTCTGCCGAGCAGTTTCCAGCCATTCTGCCCCCAGCCTGGAGTGTTGCAGGGTAGTGTTATGACCCACGTTTGGCCTCGTTGAACCTCAGACCATTGGTCTCAGGGCATCACTCTAGCCTGTCCAGATCCCTCTGGTGTCAGCATCTTCAGGGAAATAGCCCCACTGTCATCCATATCCCTCCCCATGGCTCAGGGCACGGAGCAGCCCCTGACACTGGTGAGCCTAAAGTGTGTCACCACATCCCTTGCGAACTTAAACCCATCAGGGGGTTAACAGTATTTCTGTCCCCCAGCTCAGCACTGCATCTGCCCCAGGGGACTGGGATGAGGGTACCCAATGGCTATGGTAGGAAGATACCAGAACCTGGGTCCTGGGAGGCTGGAGCCACCATTTCTCTGGTAACACCTGTGTTCAGGTTCAGTTTGGGGTTGTTTGAAACTGGTCCCCAAGATAGAAGGACAAGATGCAGTAGCACAGATGGCTGGTAACATCCTGGTCAGGGGACCCACCAGGAATGGAGGACAGCATGGACACCAGTTCCGTGTCAGACCCAGACCACCTTGTCCTGCATAGGGACTCTCCTATGGGGCACCCCAAGGCCCCTTGACATGAGAGAACAGCTGGTTGCAGGAGGCTTCTGATGGCAGTGATGCCACCCCATGAGGCTGAGTGAGGGCAGGGACTGAGCCCCAAATGTACATGGGAACCTCCTCCAAAGTGCTGATACCCTTGCCTAGGACTGGCACCCTCATCTTTGGCACCCAGGGGTTTTTGGGTGTCTGCATCTGCTAGGCATCCCCAGACCCCAGACCCCAGTGATGGTGCCTGAGCAGGCAGGTGGGTGTGAGCACATAGGAGGACTTTGAGGTTGGTGGGGCCAGGGGGAGGGCAGGCAGGGACAGCAGTGGGCTGGGAGAAGATGACAGTGCTAGAGAGGAAACGTCAGCAGGCGATGAGCGACTGCGGGGGGGCAGGAAGGGAGGAGCGGGTGGAGAAAGGCTTCACCATTATAAACTTGTCCCTTTCGTTCCCTGCGAAAGGCCTCCAACCAGCGCAGCCATGGCCGAGGGCCAGAAACGAGGGGCCTTCAAAAAATTCAGTAAGTGGCCGTGGGATGGGGTGGGCAGGCAATGGGGAGCTCACCTGGACAGCCTGGTGGGGAGAAGGGTTGTGCGAGAGTGAGTGTGAGCATGAGAGTGAGCATGAACTCACATCCTACCTGAGTCACATCCCCCTTCCAGGGACATGTGGAGCTCAGTCTCTGCTCTCATCAGGAAGCTCTTTGGGGTGAGAAGCTTTGGG
Organism: Rhinopomastus cyanomelas; assembly: GCA_013400115.1. NCBI lineage: Eukaryota > Metazoa > Chordata > Aves > Bucerotiformes > Rhinopomastidae > Rhinopomastus > Rhinopomastus cyanomelas. The sequence continues at coordinate 301,409 of VXBP01005779.1, forward strand.
GGTCTCCATCTCCAGTATGGGGCAGAGCCTGGGTGCTGTTGGTGTGGAAGCTGGGGACCGAGACCAGTCCGCTGTAGGACAGTGCTGCACCGAGTGCTGCAATGCACGCAAGAGGGAAGCACAATGAGGTTTGGAGGTCTTCACTCCCCAAATCACATCCTTTGCTGTGCATGGCTGGGGATGCAAACTAGTGCCAGGGCTGGGGGTGCCCAGGGCCCCCACTCCCCGGGTGCTCCTATAGCACAGAGATGGAGGTGAAACAGAGGAGCTAGAGCAGGAGCCTGGGAGTGGATTCCTGCTGGTTGCTCTCAGAGGAAGCGCCTGGGACCCACTAGGAGTGAGTTCTGCTCTTTCTCACAGACCTCAGCTTTTCCCAGAGCCCCAGGAGGCAGCTGCAACAGCCTTCACCCGCTTCCCAGTGCTGGGCTGCTGCTCTCTGCATTCCTGCTGTGACGCTGAAGCTGGAGGGGGCCTGTTCCTGCTTTCCCTTGGGACCCCTCCACTGGCAAAACCTACAGCCCTATCCCAGCTGGGACTTTCCTTTGTGGTGGATGGTGGTTGGTGGGGAAAGTCCCAGCATAGCATTTCCCACCCAGACAGCAGCAGAGGATGTTCGACCCCGAGGGGATATACAACCCAAACCAGTTCTGCCTTTAATCCTGTTCAGGCCATGAGATTTCTGCCCTGCTGAAGGACTGCTGGGCTGCTGCAGCCACTTGCATAGCCCTTTGCCCTATCCAGGGATGCCCTATAGAGCCCAAGAATGGTGGCAGGAGGTTGGGGAACACCAGCAGCAGAGAGGCACCCAGACGCTCAGTCCCCTGCTGCAATGTGCTGCTTCCTTCCTTGGCAAACTCGCCCTGCCCTGAGGGGAAGAGGCTTTGCAGAGCCCCAGGATGGCATAAACATTGCAAAATCCCCGAGGCACCCACAGCCCCAGGGCTCTGCCATGCAGAGGTGTGGCTGCAGCCTGCCATGTGTCACAGTCCTCTTGCCGGCACCAGCATCAGCCTGGGGTTGCACAGCAGCAGCACAAGAGCTGAGCTAGGGCTGAGGTGTGAAATGCAAAGCCGCCGCCGCCGCAGTTATAAATACTTCTCCAGCAAACGCCTCGAGCTCAGTGCTTGCAGGTGTCAGCTGGGAGCTGGAGGGGGTTGGCAAGAGGCTGAGCGCTCTGCTGAGGAAGTGGAGAGGTTATCTCCTGCCCACAGCTGGGGCTGCCACGCGAGCACTGGTGGGCCCCACGCTGATGGCTGGTGAGGGATGTGCACACATGAGCAGAAGATATCACACGTGGCCAGGGTCCTTATCCTCTGGGGAGATGCACTGTGTCCCATGCTTTCACCCTGGGGCATGGCCTTATCCACAGGGGATGCAGCCCATGGAGCTGCCCCAATGCTGCAGGGATGGGCACAGACATCAGCCCTGCCCAGAGTCCCCCGGAAGGCAGAGGGTAGGAGGAAAAGATTTGAAGTAATTTCTGCCCTTGCCAGGCCTGGGTGTTACTTCCTCCATCCATACAAGTGCAATGGGGAAACACAACCATGAGGTTTGCCAGGGCACAGAGATGTTTCCTCCCCAGGGACACGACAGAGGTTTGCTGAGCAGCATCACATACACCCCAGACCACAGGGCCGTCATGCTGGGCAGGGACCAGAGATGCAGGGTGTAACAGGGCTGACACCAGGCTGCACTGCATCACAGTGCCCTGTGCCCAGCCCAGAGCAGGACCAGGGATCCCAGAATCCCCCACCATCACACTGTGACAGCAGTAACCCCACACTCATCTCTTCTCTCTCTTTTCCAGAGTTCTTCAAGTTCAAAGGCTTTGGGAGCCTGAGCAGCATCCCCCTCTCCTTCACATTCCGCCGAGTATCTGTGGCCCCCAGCTCTCTGGACAGTGCGGGGCTGGGTCTCCCTCATTCCCATGGCTTTGTGGAAGAGCCCTTTGACAGCACTCAAGATGATCTCAACACTGTGTCCAAGAGCCCTGGCCCCTATGCTCGATCATCAGACATGTACAGCCACATGGGTACCATGCCCAGGCTGAACCTCGGCAAGGAAGGCAAGAGCTTGGGCAAAGCCAAGAATATCCAGAGTTGCCAGAAGAAAGGGGTCCCCAATAACAAAACCCCTCAGACACTCCCACTCCCTAACCCGAAGTCCTCTGAGATGTCCAGCAACCCTTACCTGGGCACAGACTTGCTCTCAGCCACTGGGCAACCAGAGCAGGAGGAGGAAGAGGCTCAGCCTATGAAAACCCCAGAGGCAGCGATGGCCAGAACAGACCAGGAGCCTGTGGGGCCCATCTCCTGCACTGAGACAGAGGCACTGAGCTCCAGCCTCACTCCAAACCCCAGCCAAACCTCAAGCCCCAATATGGTGGTGGAAGCAGAAACCACCACCAAGATTCTGCCAGAAAAGGAGCAAGAGCATCCCAACACGATCTCCCTGAACAGGTATGGCCCCATTTGGTTTCCTCTGCTTTCCATTGTGACCCTCTTTCTGACCCTCCAGGGCAAGGGAAGGGGGTTGAGACACCATGGTGTCCCTGCAGCGTCCCTCCCTTGCCCACAGTGCTAGCAGGATGCACCTGGCCAGTGAGATGGCTTGGCTTGAGCACTCTGTACCATGGCCAGGTCAGTGGCTCCATCGGAGCAAGGTTTCCTGTGGGATTTCTGTTCTCTCCTGTTTCCGGATGAGGTGGAAACATCTCATGGCCCCACTCAGCCCCAGAATCCCTTTGTCTTGCCGGCAGCTCTATTCCAATGCCAGGACATGCAATGGAGAGACCTGCACTGTCCCTGACCCCTCCATTTCTCTCTGCTCTTTTCCATCTCCCATCTTTCTCCCTCTCCCTGAGCAGCACTGGGGATCACTGGTGGTCTGCAAAACCAGCTGCTCTGTGCTCATTTCCATCATCTGGCACCTGGTGTTTACTGGCAATAAACACCCCACCTGGACACAAAACCTACCCTCTGTGGTGGAATTCTGTGGCTCAGCCCCCTCAGATGAGGGTCAGAGTTTTTGGGCAGTTTTATCTGCAGAAGCAACAAAAGGGTTTTTAACCCCCTGCCCATCACCTAGGCATCCAAGCACTGGGGGATTAAAGGTGTCCCCACAGAAGCAGCATGAACTGGGCACAGGGGCTGAGACCCCTGTGCTTCACATTTCTCCCCATTACAAAATCCCAGTCGTACCCCCTTCCTTCCCTGATCCCACTCTCTCCACACGCGGGTGACCCCTGACACCTCTGTACCCTCCGTCCCGCTCCAGCCCCGGGACTGAGGGCTCCTGGCCGGGGCACTGGGCGTTGGGGAAGTCTGGAGGGTGGCCCCGGGAGCGGGGTGAGGAGCAGGAATCCCATCCCGGGCTGTGCTGGCCGCACATTCCTGCCGGCCGCCAGGGAGGGCCGAGGGAGGGCTGGACGGGAAGGGGGAGGATCTGCCCCCGCCCTGAGCGCCCCCGGTTCCCGGCGCTCAGAGAGCTGCTCCCCATCCCGCCGCGGATCCTGCAGCTCGCCCAGCCGTGCGGGACCCATGACAGCGGTGGGCAGGAGGTTTCCCACTCTGGGACAGGGCAGGTAAGAGGGTCCCGGGCTGAGAAGGGGCTTTGCTTGGGGCGGGCACGAAGTTTCTGCGCAGCTGTTGCCGGAGCCCTTTTTGCTCTTGAAAAGGACGAGCGGCGTCGGTTGTGGCTACCGGGACCGCCAGGGAAGAGCGACTTGGGAAATCGGTGGGCTCGGGGGTCCAGCAGCGCAGCCACGTCCCTCGGGGAACGCAGAGCCCGAGCACTGGCAGAGGATCCCCGCAGAGGGTGTGCAGCACCCTCTGTCCCCACTCAGCTCCAAGGCTGGAGTGGCTGTGGGTCACCTGGGAGTCTTGGCTTGGTGAAGGGGGACTCAAGTCTGCAAATATCGAGGGCTAAATGCTCCTTTGCATCGCCTGGGGTTACCCCGATGATGGGCGTAGCCATGCTGTTTGCCCGGGAAACTGAGGCATGAGAGTGACCAGAGTAGAACTTGGCATCAGGGGCATTTCTGCCCCTTCGTGCCCTCCTTGGAGCCTCTGCCACAGCCCCCAGCTCAGGGAGCAGCCCTCTGCTGGATCCATCTCCATGGATGGGCCCTGCTGTAGGGTGGGAGGACGGAAGCAGGACCGGGATAATGCTGCGCCCCAGCCCTTCCTCCTGCACAGGAACATCCCTGGGGATGGGGACAGTCTGTTCTTGCCAGGCCATGGCAGGGGACAGGGCCAGCTGCCCGGCACGAGGTGTTCCCTTGCAGAGGGACTGAAGGCAGGGAACACATTTGGGGTTTCCCCCAGAGCATCCCTGGTGAGGAGAGACCCTGCGGCAAGATGGGCTGAGGACCGTTCCCAGGGATGCTCCCTCCAGGATCAGGCCCTCCAGGGTGGGGATCGTGCTGCTGTGGGACAGGGACCAGTGCTCAGCCCATGGAGCTGCTTGGAGCGAGGGACATGGTGACTAAGAGGAGGTGACCTGCAGGCAGGTCACAGAGCGGACGTGACTGGACTTCCCTCTGCACATGGCCGTGCGTGAGGCACGGGAAACGCTGCTTCCCGCGGGGTGCAGGCAGGACACTGCCCACAGCTGCTCCAGAACCCTCTGGCAGCACTGCCAGCCCAAATCTCAAATGAGGCAGTTCTGCAGAGGGGGAAACTGAGGCACGAGGTCCCCAAACTTGGTTCCCTTGGGGTGCAGACTGCACCGATGTCTGAAGACTAACAGAGCCGGGGCTCTAAATCAGGCTGAACCCACAGGATCACCCTGGAGCATTCCCAGCAGCCAGCCCAGAGCTCGGCACATTTGCCAGTCACTGTGATACCTTCCTGATACCGAAAGGAGGGGTGGCTTCCCTCTAAAACCCCACTCCCCGGTGCCACCGCAGTAGCCCTGGGTCCCAACGGCTCAGCCATGGCCACACTCCAAAGGCAGCCCTGGAATTTCTCCCAGGCACTCGGCTGCCCCCAAAAATGCCGTTTCCTTCAGGAATGTGCAGAACCAGGGGGGCTGTGGCGCCCAGTTCCCCCCTCAACCCCAGCAGCTGCCCTTCCCCAGCACGGGGGCCTCCCTTGCCCAGGCCCTTGCTGTGTCTCCCAGCTGCTCCCATGCTCCCAATTTCCTGCCTGGAGGCCCCCCCATCCTCCTGCTGGCTTTTCTCACGGCTCTCGCTGCACCAGGCAGCTCTGTGGCTGTGTGAAAGGCAAACAGGTCGGCAGGCAGCCCGCAGCTGCCCCGCAGAGTCGGTACCCACCCCCTCTCCCAAATGCCTGTCTTTTTTTTCACCCAACAAAAGTGTGGGCTTGATTTCCAGCCCCTTTTCCCCTCCGAGTTGGATGTGGTTTAAGCAGTGAGGGCTTGGATGAGCAGGAGTTGCCTGCTGCAGTGCTGGATACCCTGAGGGGCTCATGCTGACCCTGGCAGGACCTGCTGTAATGCGCAGCAGTTGCCTCTGTCCTCCCTACTAACCTTTGGGTGATTGATTTCTGAGCCACCGGCACCATCCTCAACCTGAAGGTTGCTCACAGAGGAGGAATTTGTCTCCTCAGGGATGCTGCTGATGCAGCTCCTAGGAGGGTTCTGTGTGCAGCTCCCGGTATGTGGCCACAGTCCAGCCGTGGCTGTAGGTACTAGGTGGAGTGAGGCATCTTCTGCCAAGGAAGGACCATCCCAGGTCTGTGATGCCCTGGGTTTGGTTATTTCACTCTGCCATCCCAGGCCTTTGCTGCTGCCCGCCCTGCGCATGGGCAGTGACCTTGGCAAGCAATGGGATGGCCATGGTGAAACTTGGTGCTGGGGAGTCCACGGGTAGTGGGCTTTTGGGTAAAGAGATGTGGATTTTGGTGTTTTGTTCTGAAAGGCAAGAGCTTGGGGTAGCCCATCCCAGCCTCTCTCCTTTTGAACTTGATTGTTACCCTTGAACTTATCTGTACAGATACAGCCTGACCTGTAAGAGTACAAAAGCAGTAGCAGCAGTGCTACTCTGCTACTGGGGAAAGAGCAGGGGACATCTGCATTCCCCATGAAATGGTGATAAAGAAGCTGATGGGTCAGCTGGATCTCAGGGTCATTAGGTTGGTTGTCAGTAGGGCTAAGAGTGAACACTTTGTGAGGAGAATGGGAGCTCCTCTTGCGTCTGTGCAGGGAGGGCAAACCTTGCAGTTCACCCCTGGCTTCAGTGGGAGTTTGACTTCTGTGGGTTGCATGAGGTTATAGAGAAACAACCAGACACACTTGGCTGTGCAGAGTGTCAGCCTACACCCCTCAGCACCGTGACCTGCAGGGACCCCAGCCTGGCTGCTGGGTTGCCCTGGCTCAGCTCACACGGTCCCAAGCCGATTTGGGGAGAGATCCTGTAAAAAGGCCTCATTCCTCCCTGATCGCATTAGGGAGGCTAAGCTCTGCGCTGAGAGCGGGCATGGAGCAGGCAGGAGTGGTGCTGGGGCCCTGGAACCTCTGCCCAAACCATGGCCATGCTCTTGACCCTGTGGCAAGACAAGGACGCAGAGCCCCGCTTCCCTGGGCTGTGCCACCACTGCCTTTGACCTGATGGTCACAACCCACTGCCCTTTACTTACGTGTTTTTATTTTCCTCTTCCTTCTAGCCACCACGATGGCCTGGAGTCTGGCAGTGAATACGTGAAGGTAAGAGGCTGAGTGTGCTACCAGCTTTCCCCAATCAGGTGCAGGGTGAGGGCTAGTCCCAGGGCTGGCTGGGTCCTGCATCGCCTGTCCGATCACCTCCTCCAGGCTATCCCTTTGGTCCTGGAACAAAATTCCTTGTCAGAAACAGTGAGGCCAAGGGAGGTAGGTGAGACAGAAACCCTGTGTGGTCCCCTAACTGCTGATCCCATAGAGGCTGGTGGTGTTTTATGCTCCCCATCACTTGCAGACTCAGGGCAGCCTCTTCCCTCTGCCCCCACATCAAGAAACGGAAGGGTTTGAGCCACTTTCGGGGTTGTCACATGAAAGTTGGTGTAAATCTCTCCAAATCTCTTGCTTATCCTCCAGCAAACTATTAACATTCCTGAGGACTCTTCATGTCTGGCCAGAAATTCATTAGCAAGGCGCCTGGCTCCAGAGGAGAGCGGGGCCTTTGCGGGAGGCTGCTGGCACGGTGGGAGCTGGGCAGGCACAGCAGGATGGTGGCAGGGATGCTCTGTGGTTTGGGGATGGAGCACTGCAAATCTTCCCTGGTGGTCGCTGCTGTGCCAGAGCCTTTGGGGAGTTTGTTTGTGAAGGGCTGGAGTCTCCTGAGTCCAGCTGCCAGATGGGGATGTTGTGTGGTTGGTGGGAAGTGACCTGAGGTGCCCACTTGGCTGCTGTAATCGGTGCAGAGCCCTGAACCTTCCTCTTTTTGGCTTGGGGCTCTTGATGAAGGCTGTAGCCAGACATGTAAATGTGGGAACCCCCTGTGGTGGCACCAACCAGCAGGCTCAGGAGAGAGCTGGCTGGACACCAGGATCCTCCTCATGGGGGGGTCACCCCACTCTGGGTTCAGCCTTGGGGCTAATGAGGACCCTGAATGCCACATATGGCAACCTGGTGGGGTCAGATGTGGCTTGTTGACCTCTAGCAGAGTGATCCCACAGGCAGAATGTCCCTCCTTACCTCTGCTTTCAGCCGCACGGGAGCAAAAAGAAGAGGGACGCGTTGGAGAATAGAGTCTTCGGTGGGAGCTTTAAGGCTCTGACTGGGCTTTGCATGTGGCACCTCAGGATGTGCAAGAGCTCATGTGGGCAAGTCCTGTGAAAGCAAGGAGATGGTGAGGGGCAGAGCTGGGTGATTTGGGGTGTTTTCCCTTGAGCTACCAGGACCTGTACCCAGAGACGGGCATGAGCGAATAGAAGGAAATAGGTGTGAGCAGTAGACATGGCTTTACCTTTGGGATCAAGTTCTTTTTAACGAGCCAGGAGAAATCCCTGCTGGCCAGGCAGATCCCAGAATCACACTATCTGCCTGTTATTTGCCCAGACACGGCCCATGGGCTGTGATTTATAGGACACTTTGCTTCGCTAACGGAAACAACTAACGGCTGCAGCGGTAGCAGCTATTTTAGTCAAATAAGTAATTATCCGGAGCGTGAGTGACCGAGGTGATGAGGGCACTCGGGCTGATTGCAGGCGCTGTGCCTGGCTGGGAGCCCGTGCAGCTGCGGGGTGCTCAGCACCCTGCAATGTTCAGCTCCAGGGTCCACAAGATTCGGGATGGGAAGGTGGCTGCTGTGCGTCGGAGCTCTTGGAAGCAAGCAGGGACAGGGCTGGGACCTGCCGCTGGAGCAGGTCGTCACTTTACGTCTTGGGAGCAAGAGAGCAAACTGCTGCAGGGATGAGCAGAGGAAAGGCAGGAAGAAATGAGCCGATACAGGAGAGCGTCAGGAGGAGGGAGAGGATGTGCTGCAAAGCAGAGGCACACAGGCAGGTCTGCGCCCAGGTGTGCACCAGGAACATCAGCCTTTAAGCATCAGTCACGCACCAGCCAGGGCCAGCAATCCCAGCACCACAACTGCCATGACTAGAGGTGCAACCAGGAGCTAGGAAGGGGTCGAAAAGCCAGTGTCAATAAGTACTTGGTAGTTAATGTGCTTTAATAACAGCCTCAGGGTTTCCAAGCTGCCCGTGGGATCAGCAAACCCAGCTCATTTGCTAGCAGCCAGCCAAGATTTGGCCCTTGTGCAGGCAAAGGAGCTGTGGGATGGTGTCACCCTTCAGGGGAGCAGCAGCTGATGAAGCTGCCACGTGTCCCTGTGAGAGCCCAGTCAGAGGTTTGCAGCTTCCCCCTGTGGAGGGGCAGCACAGGCAGAGCCAGTGCAGGCATCGCCCCATGAGGCTCCCAGGAGAGCCTCAGGGAAACTGCAGAGCCCGCTGCGGGGGAGAAGCCTCGGCAGGAGGATGATTCACTGTGGGATCTTTTCGGAGCAGCATCTCCTTGCACACTGCCATCTGCTCTGTCCCTCAGCCCCATGTGAGACGAAGAGAGGACTGCCTGAGCTCCCCACCTGTCCCGCTGGATCCGCAGGCACCCGTGGGATCCATGAGCACCTGCTGCCTCATGTTCCCTACACGCAGGCTGCGTGCTGCCAGCCTTCCTCTGTGCCTCAGCCCTGCCCTGCTCTCCTGTCCCCTCTCTACCCTGCAAAACCAGGGGCAGAGCATGGCCTGAGCTCTTTGTTCTGCAGAGGAGCTGCTCGGGGGACCTGTATCTCATCAGCCCTGGCTGCTGCGAGGGGCTCGTTTGAATTAATTAGTGGGGAGGCCACAGGGTTCTGCATTTGGTGGCAGCAGGAATTCCTTTCCGAGCTCACAGCATCCCCTTGGGCAGGGGTGCACTGGGGGTCAGTGGGCAGGATGGGAGCAGAAAGCTGCCCATTACCAAAGCCCGGATTGGGGGATGTGGGACTGAGCTGGGGGGTCCATCTGGGCACAGGCTGCCCACTGCTGGGTGCTGAGGGACCCCTGCCCATCCCAGTGGCCAGGGCAGGGTGTCAGCACTGCGTTTACATGGGGGTTTTAGTTGGTTTTCAAGAGTCAGGGCTGGAGCAGATGCTTTGAGTCACCAGCGCTGCCTCGCGCATCCCATACGTGAAACCGTGGCCTTGATTAAACCGAAGCAGAGCCTTAATTAAGCACAACCTGCAGACGGCCTACGTGGGAAGCAGCCAGCCGGCTTCTCGCACCCATGTGTGTCCCCAGAAAGGCGTCACTGGGGTGGGGGTGACAGAAGATGCACTGAGCCAGCAGAGATGAGGCTGACCCTGACCTCTGTGTGTCCTCTGTGTGTCACTGGGGACAGCAGGTGGATTTGAGATGGGGAGATTAGGGTGGTGGGTCCCCTCAGAGGAATCAGTTCCTCTCAGGGTGCTGGTGGCCGGGGTACTGGATTCCCTTAGAGGAGCTGGTTCTCCTCAAGGTGCCAGTTCCCTTCAGGGGTGCCAGTTCTCCTTGGAAGAGCTGGTTCCCTTGGTGAACTAGGGGTGCTGGTGGTGCTGGTTTCCTTCAGAGTAGCTGGTTCTCCTCAAGGTACCAGTTCCCTTTGAGGGTGCTGGTTCTCCTCTAGGTACTGGTTCCCTTTGGGGGTGCTGGTTCTCCGCTAGGTACTGGTTCCCTTTGGGGGTGCTGGTCCTTCTCTAGGTACTGGTTGTCCTCGGAGGAGCCGGTTCCCTGGGTGGGCCAGGGGTGCCGCGTGTGCCGGTTCCCCTCAGAGCGGCGGGCTCTCCTCGGGGGTCCGCGGTGCCGGGGCGGGCCCAGGGGCGGAGCTGCCTCTCCGGTGCCGCCCCGCGCTGCCGACAAGGGATGAGGTAATCGGGGAAGCGGCTGAAATTGAAGCCCGGCGGCGGCAGCGGCGGCAGCAGCGGGGTCGGGCCGGGCCGGGCTGAACCGAACCGGGCTGGGAGATCCCCGGGCCGGGCTCGCCGCACCATGACGGAGCGATGCAGTCTGTGGAGCGCCTTGTCGGCGGCTGCCTGCTGCTTCTACCGAGGCTCCTTCATGCAGGTCCAGGTGAGCGGGACGCGGGGGACACAGCGGGGGACACGGAGGACTGCGGGGGCAGTGCGGGATGGGGCGGCTCCGTGGGTGCGGGAGGGAAGGGGGGAGTCTCCTCTCCCCGGGGTGCTCCGCTGCACCGGGTATGGTGCAGGCAGGGTCCCACCTGCCCCCGACAAGGGTGAGGTGAGCAGAGCACCCCCCGAGCAGCAGTTAGTGACAGGACTCTGAAGGGACCCCTCGGCCACACCAGAGGGTCATCGGGCATTGAACAGGCTGCCCAGGCAGGGGGTGGAATCGCCATCCCTGGCCATGTTTCACAGTCGTGGAGATCTGGAGCTCAGGGACAGGGTTTAGCGGTGGCCTTGGGACAGCTGGGTGAAGGGTTGGATTTGAGGATCTTAAAGGTCCTTTCCAGTCTAAATGATTCAATGGGCAGCATTCCGCGGACCCTAGAAGCTGGTGTCTGCTGGGAGCATCACTGGGCGCAGACACCGAGCCCAGATGAACACTCAGCTTCTTGGCCTGGCTCCCCACGGATCTGCTGCACTGCACAGGTCTGACTGGTGGGAGAAAGCTGAGATCCATCTGTCACCCGTCCTGTGGCGCTTCCAGCACCGCCGCTCTCTGGGCACAGGTCTAGGTGGCCTATTTTTGGACATCAGCATTGGCACAGGAGGGACAGAGCACTAGGAACTGATTCCCTTCTTTATCATGTTAGAGAGTGAAGGTGTTAGGATTGCAGGAGCCAGGTGGGCTCCGGTGTGAAGCAGGAGCTGTAGCATACTGCAAGTTAGAAGGGAGCTGGCAGCCTGGAGAGCTGGCGATCTTATTCAGTCCTCCTGCTGAGCGAGGTAGGTGCTGAGCTCTGGAGATTATGCTGGGTAAGACAGAGCCCAGAAGCAGCATTTCAAGTCTTGTCATGATTGCGGCTGATCTCAGCGCAAAGCCAGGGATTTTGACTGCTGGTGGAGGTGGGGGGAGAGGGAAAAGCAGAAGAGCTTCTGGTTGTCCAAAGGACACTGAGCAACACGGGGGAATGTGTCCTAGTGCAGCAGCCCATGGGTTGCACATTGCACAGGGTGATGGGGGGAGCATCCAGCAAGCTGCTGCCAGAACAAGGGAGAGACAGGTGGGCGTTTGGCTCTCACAGAAGGATGTGAGAGGGGATGGAGGGCACTCCATCCCAACCCCTGGCAGAGTTAAAAGTGAAGCCTTAAGTGCTCACCTGGCTCTGTCAGATCTTTCACCACCTATTTGTGTCCAAGTGTGCCCAGCAAACACACACTGAAGTCCCCATGAATGACTGGAGCGCTTCCAGCTGACAGCCGCATCCCTGCTCACCGCCAATGGCAGTGCACCCAGCCTGGGAAGCACTGACATCATTTCTGGCCAATAGCAGCTCCGAAAAGGGATGCAGCAGCAGCCGCTGCTGCCTTCTTGGAGTGAGATAAGTAATATATAGATGGATGGAAATGTGTACGTACACACACCCCATCACCGCCCTGGAGACCTGCTCCCTCAGGGCAGTGGTAGCAGCACACTCCAACCACCCCATCTCATGACTTGGGGCGCTTGTCCCACCTCACAGCACCCAGATGTTCCCGGCCATCAGCCCCCAGCTGCACCCCACCCTTGCCAGCCAGACACAATTGCTCCAGAGCTGTCACAAAGGGAGCACAGACAAGGGGAGAGGAGACCCTGTGGGTAGCCAAGACCAGGCCTAGAAAGGGCTTTGAATGGCAGGACTAAGATCTTGAGTCAAAGTCTGCCTTTAGAGGGGACTAAGGGAGATGTGGCAAACCCATGCAATGCCTTCAGTTCTCCCATTGGGTGGACAGATGGGCTGGTGCCTTCTCAGAGGCCATTTAGATGTCCAGAGTCACTGCAAGACAGGGCAAATGATTTATGTCCCGTATGGATATCAGGATCAGCAGGACAGGCTGTCTCACAGCAAAACATGCAGACCAAGAGCAAGCCCATAACAGCTCAAGGGTTGTTTGTAAGGGGATTTTCTTGCTGTGGTCACACGGGATGGACTAACCATTCTCCAGTGGCACCATTCTCCAACTGGACAGGTAGGCACAGCAGTCCTGCTCCAGGCAGGCTCACAGGCTGCTTCCTGGCTTTGCTGGATGTGTCACAGCAAGGACTTTTTCTCTGAAACTCTTTACTGAAGGAACCCACTGCCAGCTACAGGAGAAGCAGAGAAGACCCTTCACACAGTTCTGGAGCTTTCCCCATACACCTGCTCCCAGTGGCTTCTCACTCCATTTCCTCCCAGTTCTGCTTCCCAGGCTATGCAGCTGCTCCAGCAGCCAGAGCAGGAGTAGAAAACTCCAGAAGGTGGGATTTCCCTGCCGAGGGTCCCAGCACAGGGCAGGCAGCACCAGAACAGGAGGCAGAGCAGATGCGCTCAGTGCCCTGAGGTTAGTCAGATGTTATCTGCAGAGGAGCAGGGTGGGGTGTGAGTGCACCTTGCTCTCCACACTGACTTAATCCTCAGCTGCAACTCCTCCAGATCTGGGAGAGGAGAGCAAACTGCAAATCACTCCTGTTTCATAAGATCACCCTTCCAAGGGGAGAAAGCCAAATGCCAGTCGTTGAAGCTCTCCTCACACCAAGCAGAGGTCATCACCCTCCATCCCTGTAGCTGTTGCTCTTCCAGTGCCAGTTCCAGTACTCACTCCTTCACTGGGGCTGGAGGATCTTCCTCCCTCAAGAAAGCATCTGGGCGAGTCAGGGACAGAGAGCCCTGGGAACTGCTTCTCATGGGGACTGCCCCCGTTGCACAGCAGCACCAGAGGATTCCCCAGCTCCTGGGACAGTCCATCAGGGTGCTGGATGTGCCAGAGGAGCTCTCCTTTCTCCAGCCAAGCCAGCTTGGCTACTGGTTGGGATTTCTCAAGCAGAGATTGGCATCACCTCTGGCAGCTCTTGAGCTGGTTAGTCTGGTGTGGCTGGTTTGGAGAAGCACTCTAAACCCCATCTCTTCCCGCTCAGCTGGAAGAGGCCTTGGGGCTCTGTGTAGAAGGCCAGCACCATGCGCTCGGGCTAGGTGCTAATGGAAGTCAAGGCTTTTCCCCACACCCAGCCCACTAGTATGCAGGACCTCGCGTCGAGCTGGGCAGCTTTTGATGTCCTCTTGGCTCAGCCGCGAGCGCCAAGCAGTGCCCTTTCAGCGCGGCGCTCAGACATCCGCTTACAGGCTCCCAACAGCGCTCGGCCGGGCTGTGCCTCCTTGCCATGCCCTGCCGTGCCGTGCCGTGCCTCGGCCCCTGGCCAGCTGGCAGCCTGCGAGCCGGGCTCCACCGGAAAATGCTCCTGAGCTGGGGAAAGCCAGTCTCTGCAGAGAGACCTGGGGGCTATGGGAAGCGTGGGGAGATCTCTTGCACTGAGGGCTTCAGTGAGGCCAGCTCCTGCGCGGAGCAATGAAGTGATTTTAGTGGGTGTTGGAAGAGCGAGAGGCTCTTGAGCCACACTGCACCAAGGAAAAGGGCTCCCCCATGATCTCCTGCTGTTTCTCCATCTATTGTAGCCATGCAGTCACTCCAAGCTTTTTGGTGGCCATGCAGATCAGATGGGACCTTGCCCAGCTGAGGAGCAGGATGGACAGCCTCCACACTGCTGGAGAAGGTGGCTTGTGGCAGCCTCTCTTCACAATTCCATTTGCAAGATGCAAACCCTCCCTCGCCTCTCTCAAACCTCCTGTTCTCTCCTGCCAGCTTAGCACCTGGCTCCTGGCATGTATGCCAGCCGGCTGCTGCCCAAATCCAGGCTTGGAGACGCCGGGCACTGCTCAGCTGGGTTTGCGTTTGTTATCCAGTGCATTTGCATGGGGAGGATTTGGGGGGAAACCCAGATGCCCGATGTCCAGCAGAACAGGCGCTAATCCCTGCTGCAGGGGCAGCTCCAGCCTGCTCCCAGCTCAGCTCCCATGGCTTTAGCCTGCATAGACAAGAGAAGCTCCCAAAGGGTCCTTCTCTGCCCCAGAATTTGGGGTGAGCCATGCCACAGGGAAGGTGCCACAGTCAAGGGTCCCTCAGTGCCTCTGGGCCAAGCCAGGTCTGCTAGTGACAGAGGATGAGTTGTCATGGAGACAGCATCTGCTTGGCCTGGTCCCCTTGGGAGGCAGCCGGACCCCAGCAGCATCCACCAGCTTCCATTTATTTTTAATAGAGTTCAGCAGAAACTGCTGGCTTTGTCTGCACCAGGGCCCTGGAGCAGCAGCAAGTGCTCAGCTCCCTGTGACCCTCGGTCAGGAGGGGACAACCCCTGTGTCTCCTGGGTCAGCTCCCTGTGGCTCCTGTGGCCTCTTGTGGATGGTGAACACGATTGGATGAGCAAGTCAGAGTTCAGTCTGAACTGTTTTCACAGGCTGCTCCCACTGTCCCAGCACCTTTAGACTGGAATTGGGAAGGGTGGAACAGGGGCAGGTCCAGGCTGGTGAGGGCAAGCCCTGCAGAGCACAGTCCATCGCCAAGCGATTCGCAACCTCCTTCCCCCTCCCCAGGCTGGAGCAGGATCCCTGGGGCAGCATTGCTGTCTTCCTGACTTGATAAATGCAGCTGCTACCCAGGGAAACGGGGTACCTGGGGTCAGGCTCCTGCTGAAGAACTTGGTGGGGTCCTAGGAGCACCCCAAGAGCAGCAGGTATGAGGCAGGAGAGCAGTGCAGTGCTTTACTCTTTCTCCTTGAGGAGCAGATGGAATTACTGCAGGGTGCAGAGGATGAGGTGCTGGGCAAAGGCATGGGCGCTGAGGTCCCCATTGTGTTGGGAAGGGGCTGCAGGTCCCAGTGTTCTGCGGAACCAGTTGCCATTCAAGACCAGCCATGAGCAGCAGAGCTAGAGTGGCGTCAGTAGGGTTTCAAGCCCTAGCCTGTTCCTTGAGACACCAGCAGCATCCTGCCCTAACAGGCACCAAGGAGTTGGACTGGCCTGTGATACCTTCTCACCCTGGCATTGCCACTGGAGGTAGAGCCAGGCTGTTGAGACACCCTCCGTCATGGGAGCAGTGGAGAGCGGTATCTTGCTAGCACCATCCAAGCTTGCTGGTCCATGGCAGAGGCACCCACATCCCTCTCACATGGCAGCCCCCATCTGGGATGTGGAGGGGATCTGGGAGTGCTGGCTCCACCACACGGTGCTGCCAAGGCACTGGCACCGGAGCAGGACTCGACCCCTCGCACCCACGGGGGAACCGGCCTCATGAGCAGAGCACGCTGCAACCTCAGACAAGCGCTGTCTCCACCGTGCCGGCCGCTCAGCATCCTCAGCTGCCCTCTGGGAAGCTGGCAGGGAGCAAGGCTGGCTCCAGCCGATGGGAGCCATGACGCCACTCCTTATCTCTCCTGGGGAAGGGAGGGGGCAAATTGCATCCTCCAGGCTCAGGTGCACCAGTGCCAGTAAAAGCTAATTTGGATGCAGAAGGTTCCCTTCACATTTGTCATTACTATTCATGCCACTGTCAGGCTAAACACAGCGAGTTAACCCTTCGGAGGAGGGACCACAGTGGGTGTTTCAAGGCAGAGGAATAAGATGGATTTCCTCCTGGAAAAGTTTCCTGCGGTGGTTCAGCTCTGAAGGTATTTTGGAGGGAGCTGGGCTGGGTTTTCTCCTGCTCCATCACATTCAGCTCTGTGCTGGGGCAGAGGGGCAGCACTCCAGGGACAGAATGGTCTGGTGTGATGGGGAGATGCCACCAGGAGACCCTCCACATGCTGCTGGTGGCAAGACTTGGCCATAACCAGACACATGATCCCACCCACGTCCGTTGCCTCTCACACAGGTCTGCTCCTGCTAGGTGGCACCACCAATGCCTCTGCCACAGAGGGTCCTGCACTGGGGACATTGGGACCCTGCCAGCCCAGTCTGAGTCAGCCCTTCCCTCCCTGCTCTGGCTGACACTGTCTCTCCTCCCCTGTACAGTTCTCCAAGGAGAAATACATCCTCGACTCATCGCCGGAGAAACTTCATAAAGAGCTAGAAGAGGAGCTGAAGCTGAGCAGCACTGACCTGCGCAGCCACGCCTGGTATCACGGCCGCATTCCCCGGGAGGTGAGGAGGGAAAGGGGGGTAGTTCTGAGCATCCTGTGTCTGGGCTGCTTGGGGAGACCACCATGAGGCCACAGAGAAGCACCAGCTTGTCCTTCTGGGAAGCCTCTGGGCAAGGGCATCGTCCTGCAGCTCAGAGCCAGGGGCACGTAGAACCAGCCAGTGCCCCACTGGAGCATCCAGCCATGTCCCCCTGTCCATCCAGTGCTTCCGAGAGCTTGACTGTGCTTGAGCTGCTGCCCTGTCCCCTACCAGGTGTCAGAGAGCCTCGTGCAGAGAAATGGTGACTTCCTCATCCGCGACTCACTCACCAGCCTGGGTGACTACGTGCTGACGTGCCGCTGGCGCAACGAGCCCCTCCACTTCAAGATCAACAAGGTGACCGTCAAGTCCAGCGAGGGCCATACCCGAGTCCAGTACCTCTTTGAGCAGGAGAGCTTTGACAACGTGCCTGCCCTCGTCCGCTTCTACGTGGGCAACCGCAAGGCCATCTCAGAGCAGAGCGGAGCCATCGTCTACTGCCCCATCAACCGCACCTTCCCCCTGCGCTACCTGGAAGCCAGCTATGGGCTGGCCAACGGGAAACACGGGGGCCCCCACAGCCCCACCACACAGAAAGGGGGGCACATCAAGAGGAGGAGCATCACCATGACAGATGGCCTGACAGCAGACAAGATCACCCGGGCTGAGGGGTGCCCAACCAGGTGAGCACATGCTCACGTGCTGGGCTGAGGACCAGCCTGTGGGAATGAGGCAGCACCACCTCTGAGTTCTGTCTCTGCTCCCTGTGCTGGGGTTTGGGATCAGGGGTGAGAGAGACACCAACAAAGGTATAAGGGGGGGAACTGGTACCCAGCTGGAGCTGGGTTTTTCTCGCAGGCTGAGTGCCAGCCATGCTGAGCTGCTGCAGCAGGCACCCAGCGAGCAGCCATGACTTTAGCATCACAGGCCAGAAGCCAGAGAGTGTTTTACTATTGACCATCCCAGTGTTAGCAGCGTGCCAGGGCTTGCTGGAGCCAGGAAGCAGAGCTTTCCTGGGCAGGTGTAAGAGGAGAGCCAGTCCCAGACACCAAGAGGTCATTTGTTGGTTTGTCTTTGAAGGGCTTTTTCAGTGTAGAGCACTTTGTGTTCAGCTGGAGTATCTTTAAGGAGTGACCAAGCAGAGTTGAAAGCCTCCTAGGCAGGAGGAAACCAGAGGAGCTGTGCTGATGGTGGTCTGCACCTGATCTACTTGCATTAACGTTGGAGCAGTTTGGCTTCTCCAGAGGTGAAGAAGGAGATTTCCTTTGCAGGGCTTGTTTTTGGCAGCCCTGAGCTGCCCAGAGCCCTGAAGGGAAGGCAACCACACATACACCGTCATACAGAGCAGCCAAGGGAGACCCATCTCCTCCTGCCTGACCCCACAGCTGAACCAATCTGCTTTCTTACCATTCCGACCTTCTCAGCCCAAGAACAGGGTGAGAACACGCCAGCAGAAATCAGGCAACCAACTGTTATGGCAGGGAAAAGGAAAACACTCAGACTTCCAGGAGAGCATATGTGTTTCCAGAAGAAGAGCCCAGATCCATCAGTCTCTCCTCACCACTCACATTTTCCCAAACCCCTTGTCACTGCTGCTGCTCTCCTGTCCTCCTCCCGCTGCAGAGGCATAGACAAAACACATCACAGCAGCCCAGCCCTCACCCATGGAAGGGAGAGCAGTGAATGAGCTGCCTCCCTGCAGCCGTCCCTGCTCTCAAGCCCCCCCAGATACAGCATCTTTCACAACACGGTGAACCCTGTCCAAATTCCAGGCACTTTGTACCTCTCCTAAGCTGTGGGTCAGAGCTACCTCACCTGACTGTCCTGAGACTGCTCTTGGGTGGAAATAGAATTAAGTACCCTGAATCAAATACCCTCTCACAACACAACCCTAGAAAACTCTCCTCTGTGCCTTCTTGGCCAGAGCCAGTTCCCCAGAGCACCCTGGAGCTGAGCCATCCCATCCATCAAAACATCTCCTCCTCCTGCTCCACATGCCCAGACTCCCCAACAACAGCAGCAGCAGCTGCAGCAGCAGGGCTCTCTCTGCTTTAGATGGGTCCTGAGCCCTCCTGCTCCCAGCTGCCTGCAGGCACTTCAGCCTTCCTGCTCCAGCTTAGCTCCTTATGGGTTCAGCTCATTACTGGTAGTTGTGGAATGAGGTGATGACCTGAGGGGAAGTGATGAGACAACAAACCCTCATGCCAGCTCCTCTGCCCTTGCCCCAGGCCCTGCCTACAGGGACTAACCTGCCCCATCTGTCCCCTCCCTAGTGTGTCCCTGCCCCACCACAGAGACATCATTCGCAACTGTGCCGTCAGCGTGGACCAGATCCAAGACCTGCACTCCCCGATGTCCCCCATCTCCGAGAACCCGGCGTCACCCGCCTACAGCACAGGTAGGCATCGCCCCTGCAACTCCTGGGGGTAGGAGTCAGGCTGGCTTTGGCAGGGGTGGGATAGAGGGGCCTGGGGAGAGGCCAGAGCTGGCTGCGAAGACAAGTCCCTGCGTCACCCCTTGACAGTGAAACCCCAGCTCTGCTGGGTAGAGACAACTGTCCTGACAGCCTTGAGCTCTGCCAGTCTCAGCCGTGTTGTCCTGCTGCTCTCCTGGGACCAGCCAAGTCTGTTCAGGCAGCAGAGTTTTCCCTGAGCCCTGTGTCTCCAGGCTGCTGCTTCCGTGAGGGTATCCACAGGCTCCAGTAACAGGGTCTTCTCTGCTCCCTACAGTTACTCGGCTAAAGCCACACGGCTGCCAAGCGGCTGGGATTGCCCCGGCCTCTCCAGTCATCAGAAGGTCCAGCGAGCCCCAGCTATGCCCAGGGAACAACAGCAAACCTCTGCCAGACCCTGCCCACAGCAGCCACTCGACTCCCTGCCACGGGTATGCCCGTGCCTCCCCCTCTCCCTCCGTCAGCAGCTACAGCGACCCGGACACGGGGCACTACTGCCAGCTGCACCCCACCTCGCCCATCAGCAGAGACCGGCCGGCTCATGACATCAAGCAGCTGCCAACAAAGAGCTACGTGGAGAGGCTAAAGGTGGAGGAAGGACAGAAAGTGACTGTGGAGAGTGGCTCTAGGGAAGCAGAGGCAGGGCAGAGGCTGAAAGGAGAGCTGGACTACAAGGGCTTTGTGCCCCCCACCATGGAGACAATCTCCTCCTTCAACCCTGCGGCCTTCCAGTCCCTGCTCATCCCCCTGGAGAACAAACCCCTGGAGATGGCTGTGCTCAAAAAGGTCAAGGAACTGCTGGCAGAGGTGGATGTGAAGACACTGGCCAAACACATCACCAAAGTGGACTGTCTGGTACGCCCAAGGCCGGGGGCGAGGGATGAGCATCGCTGCCCTCTGATCACTCTGCGCTGGCAGGGGATCAGAGCAACCCTGGGCATCAGGGCATCCCAAACACTGAAGCATCTCTGCTGGGCAAGCAGAGGCTGGGCTGGGGTAGGAGGCTGCTTGAGGATGCTTCAGCCTCTCCTGAATTACAAAGAACTAATCAGTTCTCACCTTTCTTGCCAGGTTGCCCGAATACTGGGTGTGACGGTGGAGATGCAGCGGCTCATGGGAGTGAGCTCTGGCATGGAGCTGCTCACCCTGCCCCATGGCCACCAGCTCCGCCTGGACTTGCTGGAACGGTATGGTATGGCTGAGGCCAACCCACTGGGCTGTCCTGCGTGGCACAGCCTGGCTCCCCTGGGGTCTTCCTGGGGTGAAGGGATGACCACTGCTCCTTCTGGGGTGGGAGAGCCCTGGCTGAGCCCCAAGAGCATCTCCATCCCCCTGCATGGCACAGCCCAGCCCCCCTGGGGTGTCCCCAGGGTGTGGGGGTGCTCTACTGCTCCTGCTGGGGTGGCGGAGCCCTGACTGAGCCCCAGGAGCATCCGCAGCCTCCTCGCACTGACCCCACTCTGCATCTTGCCCCACGGCAGGTTCCACACCATGTCCATCATGATCGCTGTGGACATCCTGGGCTGCACGGGCAGCACGGAAGAGCGGGCGGCTCTGCTCCACAAAACCATCCAGCTGGCTGCCGAGCTCAAGAGCACCATGGGCAACATGTTCAGTTTTGCAGCGGTGATGAACGCCTTGGAGATGACACAGGTCTGGGGGTGATCCCTTTGTCCTCATGCCCTGGGGTCCCCTCACAAAAAACGCACCCCTCTCCCTATGTCCTGTGGGCTCTGACATCCACTGGGGTGGGAGAAGGGGGAAAATGCTCAGGGTGGGTGGTGTGGGGCCACGTCTGCTGGGGTGTAAGCAGGGAAGGGAAAGAGCTGTCCCCTCTGCGGAGCAGACAGCCCAGTCCTGCCGGGATCCGATTGTTTTTCTGTGGTTGTGCTTTTTGTTTTGTGCTGGGCTGTGTTCCTGGGAGGAAATGAATCTGCCCTCCAGTACAATACAAATCAGTCTGAAGGCTGTGGCAGCAGCATCTCTGGGCCACACTGCTCCCTTTGGAAGATGAAAGGAGATTAAAATTCAATTTTAAACCAAGCCCAGCTGGGAAGTCTTGCTTCCTGCCTGCACAAAGGAGGTGGAACGGCTGCCCCCTCCCTGCGTCTCATCTTCAAGGCTGCTGCAACGCAGGGAAGCTGCCGTCCTGGGGCACGGGGAGGGGATAGATATCCTGAACCCAGTCCTAGTGCCAGAGATGGGCTGTCTGTGGCCATGAGCACTGGGGAAAGGGGCTGGTTTAGGGAGCTGAAGGTGCTGCTGCGTGCAGGACTGGGAACCATGGCTCTGGGGCCAGGCTGAGCTCCCCAGGATGTGAGGCCCAAGGTCAGTGCCCAGAGGCTGTGCTGCCCCCAGCACCCACCATCTACACCCAGGACCCTCCGTGTGCCTCCAGCACCCTCTGTCTGTCCCCAGCACCCACCATGTGCCCCATGTGCTTTCAGATTGCCCGGCTGGAGCAGACCTGGATGGTGCTGCGGCAGCGGCACACGGAAGGCGCAATTCTCTACGAGAAGAAGCTCAAGCCATTCCTGAAGAGCCTGAATGAAGGGAAAGGTAACTGGGGAAGCTCCCCTTCTCTCTCCTGCCTGCTCCTTCCCACTTCATCCAGGCACCACTTAGCTGGAGGGGGAAGCATTTGAGAGCTCTGACCTTCACCCAGCTGGTGCCAGATGCTTCCCCTCTGGCTGCTGAACCGCCCCAGTGCCCAGTAGGGCCTGTTTGGCCTCGGCTGCCCCTTCCTTCCCAAGGAAGCATTTCATAACTAAATAAAACCAGCAGCTGGGCACAAACACAGCTCGGCTGAGCCAAACCCTTGCGCTCCATGGCAGTGCGTGCCAAGCTGAGGGGATGGGGTGGCCAGAAAAGCTGCCTCTCTCCAACACCCAGTGCTCGGGGTTCTGCAAACCTGCTCCCCATTGCACCCCCAGGGAAACGTGGATGCAGCCCGAACAGGGACAGCAGCCTTCCCTCCCAGCACAACCATAAACCCCTGCTGGGAGGAGCTGGTGTTGAAGGAAGGGATGGCCTGGGGCATAGCAATCACAGAGCTACAGCCACTGCTGTGCTACAGCTGAGCCTCAAAGCCTCCCTTGGGGAGCAGGGCAGCAGCCTGCCTTTGCAGAGCTTAGTGTCAGACGAGCTCTCCATGGGATGGGGATGCATGGGAAGGGGGTTGAAGGGGCTTGGGACTGTGCAGCTCCTCAAGGTTTCTTTTCCCACAGAAGGGCCACCACTGACCAACACCACTTTTCCTCACATCATACCCCTCGTGACCCTTCTGGAGCGGGATGAGGCTCTCACGGAGAACCCTGAGCCCTGGGAGGCAACTGACAATGGTGTGGAGGTGGTCATGGCCCACCTGGAGGCAGCCCGGATGGTGGCCCACCACGGTGGTCTCTACCACACCAATGCTGAGGTGAAGCTGCAGGGTAAGCGATGGGGACAGCAGAGCCCCTATCCCTCTGCCACAATCCCACTGTGCAGCTCCAGCCCAGCACCAGATGGAGCATCTCAGAGGCACAGCATCCCCATCTCAGGGAACTGACTTCCCTTCTCTGCAGGTTTCCAGGGCAGAGCAGAGCTGCTGGAGGTCTTCAGCACCGAGTTCCAGCTGCGGCTGCTCTGGGGCAGCCGTGGGGCTGAGAGCAGCCAAGCTGAGCGCTACGAGAAGTTCAACAAGGTCCTCACAGCCCTGTCACACAAGCTGGAGCCAGCAGTGCGCTTCAGTGAGCTGTAACCCCCAGGTGCTGGGAGGCCCTCCAGCTCCCAGCTTGCCCACTTCCAGCGGCTGTAGGACAAGGGACCAGGTCAGGCACCTGGCACCAGGAGAAGAGATGGCCCAGGTAGATTTGACTTCACAATTTTGAGGCAAAAAAGGAGAAGCAGCCACCTCTCATCTCCCCCCCCCCCTCCTCGGACCACAACAGTCCAGGGGGTCCACTCTGCTACTCTGAGGGATGGAGACAGTGTCTGGCAATCATCCGGCCCCAATGAGGTCCATGACTTCACAGTGCCCCTCATCTCACCCTTTGGTTTCGGTTCTGTTCCAACTTGTCCACAGCCGCTGGATCCTGCCTGTAAATAGGTCTTTCCCGATCCCTTCTCAATGTACAGACCTACGAAGGACGGTTCTTGTTGTAAATAATTAGGCTCATGCATTTGTCCTGTAAATACCTGTACATATCCCCTGGGGGCCGTTCTTTCACACAATAAACTTTTATGCTGTTTCTCGATGGGATCCGTGCTCCAGGGGGTGTCATTGGAGTGGGGATGGGAGGGGGAGAGGGACCTCGGTGCTGGATCCAGGGGAGGTTGTGGCTGCTCCATAGCTGGATATGTTCAAGGCCAGGGGCTTGGATGGGGCTCCGGGCACCCTGGTCTGATGGTAGGTGTCCCTGCCCATGGCAGGGGGGTTGGCCCTAGAAGGGCTTTAAGGTCCTTTCCAACCGAAAACCCGTTTGTGGGGCTGTGATGACCAAATCAGTCCTGGAGCAGAAATTGCTCTTCCGGCATTTCCCAGTAACCAAAAGCTATGGGGAGGCTGCTTCAGCCGCTGGAAGGTCCCCTACAAATGGGAGGGTCCTGCATCCCCAAACCCACCCCAACAGAGCACAGCGGACCCAGCTCCAAGCACATCAGAGCAAGCTCCAAGCCCGG
Organism: Rhinopomastus cyanomelas; assembly: GCA_013400115.1. Classification (NCBI taxonomy): domain Eukaryota; kingdom Metazoa; phylum Chordata; class Aves; order Bucerotiformes; family Rhinopomastidae; genus Rhinopomastus; species Rhinopomastus cyanomelas. Next base: position 325,104 of record VXBP01005779.1, read on the forward strand.
TCCCCGCTGGGGGGGAGGGGCAATAGAGCAAGACCCCGCCCCTTCTCCGATGGTCCCGCCCCCAGCCTCTGGCCCTGCCCCATCTGCCCGCTGCCCGCACTCTGGTCCCGCCCCTAATGGCCCAGCCCCCTGCCACGTGGCCGGGGCACGCCGGGAGCTGTAGTGCNACGAGGACCCCGAGGCTGGGCGCGGGCCCGGTGACTCCGGCAGAGCCTTCCCCGGGAGCTTCCGGTGCCGCCGCCCCGCGGAGCAAAGCGCCCGGATAGGAGACCCGCAGCGCCCAGCGGGGTTTCAGCTTCGCTCCCTGAGCCCTGGTTTGACTTCTCCGCAGGTCTGGAGTGTGACCTGGCCACCAGCCTGGTGGGGCAGCCCCTGGTGAGGCAGCAGGTGATGAAAGGAGTGAGAGAGTTCCTGGAGAACCGGAATCCAGAAAAACCCCTCGTGATGTCCTTCCATGGCTCAACCGGAACCGGGAAAACCTACGTGAGCTCCATGCTCGTCCGCCACCTGTTCCAGGGTGGGCTGCAGAGCCCCTATGTTCACCAGTTCTCGCCGATTGTGCATTTCCCCCATGCTGAGCGGATCGAGCAGTACAAGGTAAGGGGCACCTCAGCACAGCTCTGCTTCATCAGGGTCTGGTTATGCCCATCTAGCCCCTCAGACCATAACACATTGGGGTTGTTTCCTGAAGTGTGGTAGCAATAAAAGCTCTTTGTTTTACCCTCTTGGACAACCAGGGCTGAGTGTGTGGCTCCACATGCTGGCTGAAGGATCCACTGGTAACGGATATGCTCTGGCACTGGGTTATCACTTTCCTCTTCCTCTCAGCAGTCCTTGCCCTGATGGTGCTCTCATTCCTTAAATATTTACACAACCCTTTGAAAGTACAAACAAAAGTGCTTTTTTTAGATGAAAGGCACTACAGTGCTCCCCTGGTTTTCCAAACAGCTCGGTGGCTGTGAAAACCTGCAAATTGCCAGACTCATAATCTCTCCTCAGAGGGCTGGCAGCTTCTGACTCTCAGCGCTGCCACTCTGCCTCTTAAAGCTGAGAAAGGGAAGAAATCAAAATGGAAAGGTTGGCTGCCAAACCCAGAGCAGCACCTGGACCTTTGCACTCTGAGTGTTTGGAGTTTTGTTGTGTCCTTAGAAGGAGAACTCTCAGGAAGGATCAGCAATAGTGTCGTCAGTGATTGTACTGGGCACTGGTGAGGCTCAGGGAGCACCCTCTCACACTCAGCAACTCCCTGAAAGGGGCTTGGAGCAAGGTAGGGTTCAATCTCTTCTCTCGAGGAAGGAGTGACAGAATGACAGGAGACAGTCTCAGGTTGTGCCCAGGAAGGTTTAGGTTGGACATGAGGAAAAATTTCTTTCCCAAAAGGGCTGTTGAGCCTTGGTCCAGGCTGCCTAGAATGGTGGTAGACTCTCCATCCCTGGAGGAGTTGAAAAGCAGCAGGGGTGTGGTGCTGAGGGACAGGGGCCAGCAGTGACCTGGCCGTGCTGGGGGAACAGGCTGGATCTTAAAGCCCTTTTTCAACCTAAACGATTCTGTGATTCTATGAAGGTAAAACCTGTGCTGGGCAAAGTGCTCCAGTTAAGAGTAACACATGTCCCCAGGCAACGTGAGAATGGTTTTGTGTGGGTTGGCATCAATGCTGAGATAACTTCAGCCACAATAAAGAGCCAGAGCTCTTCTGGGTCACCACAGGCACATGTTTTAGCACGAGGAACAGGAGCTGGCAAAAAGCACTCGGTAGCTGGGAACTGCGTAGATCCACAGTGAAAGAATGTGGAGAGCTGTGGGATTCTGAACCTCCAGCTTTAGTTTGCTGCCTCCTTCTTTAAATCTGTAATAAAAGAACCACAATGGGCTAATAAAGCTTGTAACAGCCACCGTGCAAATCTCAGCACATAAAGGAGGCCTCCCTGGTGCTGGCTCTTCCTGCGCTGAGCTGGAGCTGAGCAGGGACAAGCTGCTTTTAGCACCTGCAATCCAGCTTGAGCTCAGGCCTCAGCCATTGCTGTGGGGTTGCTGGAGCTGCCTTTAGTACCTTACAGCCTGGTGGGTGTTTTTCCTAGGAAAACCTGAAGCACTGGATCCAGGGGAACCTCACAAACTGCGGCCGTTCGGCCTTTCTCTTTGACGAGATGGACAAGATGCACCCGGGCCTGATCGACGTGATCATCCCGTTCCTGGGACCCTCGTGGGTGGTGTACGGGACCAACTACCGCAAAGCAATCTTCATCTTCATAAGGTGAGAGATGCCCCTCTGTGGCATCATGGGGCCTTCCAGCATTGCTCCTGTTCTTGGCAGAGGTCAGAGCCACCTCAGAGCACAGGCTTGTTCTTCCTTTCCTTCTCCAAGCCTTGAGCCTCTATAGATACCAGGACATTATTTTGCTGTGAATAAACAACCTTGATAGGCAGATAAAGCTCTCTTGCCCCTGTTTGCAGCTACCTTCTCACGAGTCAGTTTGATCAGGCAGCTGGGAGATCCTGGGTTGTGCTCTGCAGGCTTGAGGGTGTCAGGAGCCACCTCAGTCCTTTTTCCCAGACACATAACAAATGAGCTTCTCATTGTTGTGCAGCAACGCAGGAGGGGAGCAGATCAACAACATGACACTGGATCTCTGGCGTGCCCACAAGGACCGGGAGGAGATCAGCCTACAGGACCTGGCACCAGCCATCTCCAAAGCCGTGTTTGAAAACCCGCAGAGTGAGTCGGTGGAGCAGAGCCCTTCCTGCAGGGTCAGAGCCCGGCAGAGGGAGCCAGGCCCGTTCCAAGCAGGCACCGGCACTGCCTGCCACCTCCTGGGCAGCCGCGAAGGGACACGGGGGTTGAGGGAACTGTGATCTCATCGAGGTTTCCTGGCAAAGGGAGGGAATAGCCTAGCCTTCCGTGCCAGCAGATCTGCTGCCATGATTAGTAAAGTTCTTTGGGGACAAAGCATTTTCGCAGCTGGGGGACAGCAAAGAGCTCAGCGTGGTCATGGCAGAGCCATCAGAATTACTAACCTCCACTGCCTGCCCAATTCTCCTGGCTCTGCCCTAGTCATGGGAAGTGGAGGTTAAATCCTACCTAGTCAAACAAAATCCTGCCATTCCTGGAGAACAAGTGTGTTGGTGGGGCAAAGTGGTGACAACTGGTGGGTTCAACTTTCTCCTTGTGCAGAACTGGAGCACATCTGTCTTCAGCTGAATGTTCTGGCTTTGCACAAAGTGATTCTTTGAAATCCAGAGTCTGTGGAGACTCTCTGAAGATAAAACTTGTCTCTTCCTTTGCTTTTGCAGGTGGATTTTGGAAGTCTGAGATCATTAATGATCATCTCATCGATTTTATTGTGCCCTTCCTCCCCCTGAAGCACCATCATGTAAAGCAGTGTGTTGTCAGTGAACTTGTCCAGCAAGGCCTCGAAGTACGTCCAGATGTTGTTCAGGAGGTGGCTGACAGCATCCCCTACTTCCCAGAAGAGGAGAAAATATTCTCATCAACAGGCTGCAAGACAGTGGCCTCTCGGATCAGTTTTTTCTTGTAGTTGGTAGTGAGAGCCTTGCTCAGATCCACAGGGGCTGTACGAGGGGCTGTGAAGCAGCAGAGCCTGGGGCTGGTGGGCTGAGCAGCAGGAGCTCTCACAGCACAAGTACTCTCCTGCTGAACTGGTCTCTCCAGCCCCAAGGAAGTCTCTGCAGGATGTGGCTGTGGGACCAAGTGATGTGATTTAAAGCACTTTAGTGACTTACCCTTGACTAGCTGAGGGTGGGTCTGACCAGCCCCCAGCCACCACCCCAGACATCTGTGACACAGAGGAGAAGATGCCAGCAGGGCCTGCAGCACCAGGGAGGTTTCTCACCCAGTCAGTAGGAGCCACATACAGCTCTCCCCTCTTCTGGCAGCTGTTCATACCCAGCACATCAAGATTCTGAGCCCACCGAAGAACATTTATTGCCTACAGCATTTTAAGTGTTTTTTAAAACCTTTTTAAGCATGGCTGTGCCTCAGCTCCTTGGCACAACATGACAGAGTTGATGCTGAGTCCAGGCCTGTGACCACCTTCAACATTCCAGCCAAGTTTTATTTTTCAAGGAAGTTTTAAAGCAAGTTTCTTTCCAGCTTCCTTTCACTGTAAAAAAAGGTGCTGGTAGGGACCAGCTTCACTGTCAACAAACTTATGGGCTAACATGGGAGATGGCAACACCTGCCAAAGTTCTTCCCACCACCCGCTTTGTTCATCCCTAAGGGCCAAAGGGGTTTCTTTGCAGCAAACCAGGAAAAGAAGACTCTTGCTGTTTTACCGGCTGTGAAAAATTTCAGTCCTACCTCCAGGGGAGCCTGTGGAGCCACTAACACTTTTGAAAAGTCATTTCATTTCTTCTACAGCAGGCTGAGAGTTGGTGCTATGTGTTTGTTTTACATATCCTTCTGCTGGTCAGACCTCAGATCTTACAGGCTTTGGGCTGGGCCAGCATCCATTTAGCTTCTGGGGACAGCTTTGTAACCCCAAGTCTTCCACACTGTCAAGCACTGAGGCCACAGCACTGCTGTCCTTTGCTGAAGTTTTAATTGTGAAGAGGCAGTTGTGGGGTAACAAGTCAGAGGAACCACAATCATTCACTCAACAGAAATAGACTGCTTAAAGGATGGGTGCAGGGACACTTCCCAAAGGAGCTGCCGGTGCTTTGGGCTGTTCCAGCTCCAGGGCCACAGCTTTGGGGTCAGGGGCTTTAGGCACCACTCAAATGCTGCCTGTGAGTTGCCTCCACCAAAAATATTATGCATTTCTAATTTTAAAGTAAATCTTTTATGAAACAAACAACTGGGAAACAACCTTTTCTTACTTATAGACTCCAGACTGCAGCTAGTTCAGACGGGAGCAGCTGCCTGATGTGGTGGGACTTTGGGATGGAGCAGCACGGAGCTGACACTGCTCAGGCAACTGGAAACAGGACAGCAGCCTTTCCCCGGGGAGGGAGGCGGTGGAACTCCCTCGAGTGCCCAGTGACAGGCTGAGGGGCTGTAACTGCCTTTGCGGGGGAAGCTCAGTGCCACGGGCAGTGCTCTGGGGCAGGAGGACAACCTGGGGTGGGGGAGCGAGAGGGCACAACAGGTACCAGCACCGGGTACAGCCCGAGGCTCTCACAGCTCCTGAGCGCCGCGGGCCGGGCCCTGGTGGCCCTGTCCTGCTCTGCGGACGCTGCCCCGGGCTCTGTCCTAGTTACATCTCCGCTCCTCCGCCCCGGCCAGCAGCCCCCTCCCAACGGCCCCGCCCCTGCCCACAAGAAAAATGGCGGCGCTGCCCCTGAGCAAGATGGCGGCGGGGGGCGTGGCGCGCCCGGCCATTGGCTGCGCGGGTGGGGACGTGACGGGGAGGGAGCCCGCGGAGCGATGGGGGCGGTGGGGCTGGGAGCGGGCGACGGGGAGCAGGGTGGGCTTGGAAGTGCTTTCCAACCCGGTCCATGACTGAGTTCGTGTTTGCAGCCCCAGCGCTGAGCTCGGTCCCGGTGCCCCAGCAGCCTCCTGGTGCTCCAACAGCTGCCCAGTGCGCTAACAGCCTCTCAGTGCCCCAAAAGCTTCGGAATAGCCAAATAGCCTCCCGGTACCCCAACAGCCGCCCGGTGCCCCAACAGCCTTCCAATGGTCAAACAGCCTCCCAACGGTCAAACAGCCTCCCAACTCCTGCAGAAAGCACAAGCAGGCTCCTGGAAGCAGCTGCGGGCTGGCTCCAGCCCATCGGCTGCACCACAAGGGCTTTTTATAGCACCCTGCCCGCCCCAGCTCCAGCCTCCAGCCTTTAACGGACGAGATGTTCCACCGGCAGGGCTGGGACTGGGCACCAGCTGCGGTGGGAGCAGACACAAGTATAACATGATGCCCCTGGCCAGAACCATCTCCCAAAGTCCCTGTAGCCAGGGACCCCAAGAGGTGTGGGGGGGGTGGTCTCTTGCAGACCAACAGTGGGGTTTCTCCTTCTCTCCTCAGAGAACACAACAGGGTTCAATCCTACCTCCCTGCTTTCCTCTCCAGTGTCAGTGGGTCTTGCTGAAAGGGGATCAGAAATGCCCCCACCTCTGGGTGGGGGCTGGTGTCCCTGCTCTTCAGACAAGCCCCTGGCTCCAAATCCTCCCCCACCCTTTTCTCCTTCCCTTCTGCTTTCCCAAGGACTGATGTTGTGTTGGCTGCTGCGGAGGACATGGAAACAATTAGCTGGAACAGCTCTGCCAGACCTGGCAGGAGAGATCGAGCAAAATTCTCTTCCAAAATCATGTTTCTTGGAGCGGGCGCTCAGAACCACCTGGAAAACACGAGGGGCTGCTCCCTCACTGCAGCTGTCTCAGCCCTTGCGATGAAGCTTCCTACAGCTTTCCTTCTTCCCAGGAGATGACCTGGCACTAGGTGGCCAGAGGGTGACACGAGAGTGTCCAGCTGCCCCCCTGAACCCGGGCAATCCCTGACTCACTGTGGCTCAAACCCCAAGCTTCCACAGGGAAGTGGGGAACAATGGGAGCAACCCCAAAACACTCCAGCCTTGTTGAGAATCTGTGGCAACCCTGAGGCACTGGGAATCTTATAGCTTGGCAGTCTGTAAGGGCTGTACCCACTGAGTCCAGAGAGTTCCAGGGCTGGCCTCATGGTTTCTGAGTTAGGTGGGTTTAAGCCAAAACCCTGGAGCTTCCAGCAGCTGGAGTTCTGGCTCCTCTTCACAAACCCATTACAGGTCTCGTGGAGGAGAGGGGAGCCTGAGAAGTGGTGCTTCACCACCACCGCAGCATCCCAAAGCCCCAGTCCCGCTGTGTCCCCATGGTGAGAACCCCAGCACAGGCAGCAACTCGTCCACATCCCAGCAGGTGCTGGAATCAGCGCAGAGGCTCGTGCTGGGTGATGTGTACCACAGCGCTGCTGCTGCTTCCCTCCTCTGCTCCAGCTGGCAGCAGGCCCTCCTCTGCTCCAGCTCCTCCTGCAGCACTGAGGCTACCTGTGACCCACAGACAGGCAGGGAAGCAAAGGTGTCCCCAACCTGCCACCACCTCTGCACCTTGCTGTGGTGCCCATGCCTAGCATGATCAGACATTTGCCCAGCTCCTTCCCCCGCCAGCTCACCCAGACTAGGGCCAGTTGCAGTGTTTTTTAAGAAAATTGCTCCTTCACAGCAGAAACTGGTCAGTTTTCAACCAAATGTCACCCTGCTGAGGATGACATTTAGCACCAAACAAGCCCCAGCTCTGGGAAAGCAGCCACCCTCCTCCAGCACTGGCTGCAGAGGTGACAGCTGCCGGAGCCCAGCAGGACTCCTGCACACCTCTGTGCTCAAGCCAGCGTCAGGTTTTCCATCCTGACGCCCAGGGAAACCATTTCCATCAGCATTCCTGGAGACAACTGAGCTCACCTTTGCAACCTGTTATTAAGCTCCAGTGTCCCACTCCCACCCCACCTCCGTCCCTTTCCCCATTGCAGATGGGATTCCCAAAGCAATCTCCAGATGCCAAAGGACCCCCAGCTCCGTGGTGTCCGTGCTGGGGATGTTACGTGGGGCAGTGCCACCCAACAGAGCCAACACCTGGCACAGCAGCTCACACACCGTTCGCTTTAATCCTCTGAGGGCATCAGGCCTGTCACAGCCCAGTCGGTGGCAGGAGGCCACAGGTGCCACCACGGAAGCCAGCTCCCAGCTTGAAAAATGCTCCCCAAAGTCCAAGCCAGTGGGAGACTGCGGATTGTCATCGCTCAGGGTGGTCCTGGAGCCATGTCCAGAGCACGGTGCTCCCTGGGTCACTCCACCTGGCACAGACAGGGCTCTCCAGGAGCTGCGGGGCGACTCCTGCCCTAGGTGGGTTCCCCTTGTGTAGATTCCAAGTCCCTGGGGGGATCACTAGGGCAGCTGCTTGGGCAAGATCACAATCAGTCCACTGGCCCACGGGGCTCCCAGCAGGGTCACTGTCCCTTACCCCTAGAGCCAAGAACACAAGTGTCAGCAGGCAAGGTGGGAGCAGCCCCGACACATTCACACCCGCAGTTCAGGGTTATTTTCCAGCCTCCCCCAGTCTGGCTGCTCCTGGGCCGCTCTGTTGCCAGGACAAGCAATCTCAGACAGGGAAAGTCTGACCCGGTGTTAACCATGGCGGTGCTGCCTGGGGAACGAGCTGCCTGCCTGCCTGGCCACCCTAACAAGTCACAGCCCTGGAGAGACACACTTCTGGGGGGTAGCAAGCAGCACCAGCGTGAAAACTCTCTGGGAGAGCCCCCAGCTCTCTCCAGACTAGAGGGACTTTTGCAGGAGTTGAAGGAATCCACTCCTTGCTCAAGAGGATGGGAGCAGCATCGACTGGGGGAGCCACAGGACCCAGTCCCCGGCTGCCCTCCAGCCCAGTTCAGCCCCATGTGGGACATCTGTGTCCCCATCGCTTTTCCTGCCTGGCAGGGAAGCTCTCATCTGTGTTTCCCAAGGCCTTGAGTCAGACAGGGAGAGCTGCTGCCACATGGCAGGCAGAGACTAGGGATTCGGGACACGTCCAGCCACGGCGCTCACAGGGAGCTGCTTCCCAGATGCTCTGCCCCCTGGCCCCCCATCCCCACGCACCCAGGTCCCACAGCCTTGCTCACCATCACAGCTCGTCGCGGGTGGTGGAGTGGAGGTAGCCGGCACTACCCCGTGAGTCCCTGAGGGTCTTCTGTGAGCCAGTCCACTCTGTCTTCTTGGCATCGTCGTCCCAGATGGTGGAGGTCTCGGTGTCGCTCAGCCAGTTGCTGTCCCCAGCGTAGTGGGTGGGGTAGACCAGGAGGGGGTGAGCTGAAAACACCAGCAGGTCCCGGGGGGCAAAGTGCTGCTTGTAATCCTCACTGGGGAGAGCGGAGCAGAGCCCAGAGGAGAAATGGGCTTAGAGAGCATGGCCCGGAGAGAAGAAAGGGCTGGTAATACCACAAGGACCACCCAGGGAAGGCACCGCGCAGGGCAGGTGATGGGGAGGGACGTGAGCTGCTGGGTGTGGGGCGCAGAGAAGGGAGTTGAGCTGGGGGGCTGCCCCTCGCTGCTGCTGCCTGCAGAGCCTGGGTGAGGAGGGACTGTGAAGGGGATGTGACCCATCTGGCCCCACCAGCCACAGTGGCATGGAGAGGGTCTCCAGCACAGCATCCCCCAGCCTGGCCCCCAGCCAGGGCTGTCTGGTGCTGTTATCCACGCAAGCATGGGACTCCCAGCTGCTCCTGGTTCACACCCAGAGCACTAATCCGCCCCTCCATCCACCTCCAGCCTCCCTTTTACACGCCTAATCCCTCTGTTTGCCGTGCTGCTCACTGCCTCTCCCATCCCCTCCTCCCTGGGACACCCAGACACCAGCACCCCTTCAACTGCGTCTCCCTCCCCAGACACAGCCCTGCTGCTGCCCTCTGCCCAGGAAGGGGGGCACAGAGATGCCCTAATATGGGGCTGAGGCCCACAGCCAGGGACAAGGAACCACACAGCCCCCCAGCACCAGGGTACAGGCTGGGTGCTGCTCCCGCTCTGCCTTTTGGCCAAGACCCCTATGTGAGACCAACATGGAGCCCCCACTGCTGTCCCCACAGCCACCCCCCACCCCACGCTGGCAACGGGCCACTTTCCAACAGCCAGCAGCCAAGCAGCGGTCGAGGGGGAATGAGCTCATGGTACAGATGTTTTCCTCCAGCATGAGTAACGCTGAAGGGAGGGGGAACGGGGTGAAAAGCTGACAGCAGAGAAGCAGCGCACATTCCCTTCGCTGGAACAGCCCAGCAGCACCCCCCACTTCCCCCACTCCTTACTTGGGGTGCTTGTCGTACATGATGGGCAGGAACTCGTCCACCGGCAGCATTTTGGAGAGGGGCTCAGCGGCCAGCAGCTTCTGTGCCCCGCGGTGGGAGATGGCGTAGGCCAGTGTCCAGTACGAGTACCCGGCCACCACCAGGTTCCGCACCCCCTCCACGGGTGCCTCGTCCTCTGCATTCACTTGCTTCCTCCCCAGGTAGCTGTGGGGTAGCCAGTGAGCTGTGAGAGGTAGCCGTGGGAACCCCCGCCCTGTGCTCCCCCCCGCCCCAGCACCCACATGAGGTCCCAGTCCTGCTGTGCCCCCTCCAGCTCCTCCATCAGCCGCTGCAGTCGTGCTGGGAAGGCAGCCTCGAAGCGCACATCGTCCTCGAAGACCAGCGAGCGCTTCAGCCCCCGGGACACGACCTGCAGGGACGAGGCAGGGCTGCCAACATATCCCACACTGGGTCCACTTGCCCTGAAGGACACCTCCAGGATCTCCAGAGAGCTGGTGATGCTCACAGGGTCCCTGCCCTGTGCTAGTGGCTTTTAGGCAGCCCTGTACCTCCTTCCAGATGTTGTAGTGGCTGAGGAAGCAGCCAACCTCGCCCTTGGTGAGCGTGCGGCCGGAGAAGGGGTCATAGTACCCAGGGAGCAGGTCCACCCCCAGCACCTTGATGTCACTGCTGTTGAGGGTGCTGCAAGGCAAGGGGCTGCATCACCAAGGTGCCACCCCTCTGTCCCCTCCCCAGGGTGACACCGGGGGCTTGTCAGAGCGGTGATGTGTCCTGCCGTGGTCACCTTCCATCCACAGCATCCACCACCCGCGGAGCGATCTCCAGCTCCTGCAGGGATGCCAGCATCCTCTGGCGTCGGTCTGGCCTCCGCACCAGGTTGATGAGGAAGATCTGGGAAGGAAGGCGAGAGCCCCATCAAGGGGTTGTAATGGGGTGGGACACAGCCTGCCCAGCCACTGCAGGATGAGGGGTGGGGGCTTGGGCAAAGCCCATGGTGAGTATTTTCATGGTCAGATGCAGCCAGAGGACGCAGGCAGGTCCACTGGGCACTTACTTCATCAAATCCCAACTTTGTGAGAGGCCTCGGGAGGAGGGAAATGTGCCTGGAGCGCTGCATGGGGGGGCCATCCACTGTGGAGAGAGGGGACACCCCTTTGGTGGAGCCCAGACCCACCCTGGCTGGGAACCAGGGCCAACAGCCCCATTCCAGGGACTGGCACCGGGTCCCCATCACTTGTGGGGTGGGGGAGACCTCCCAGAGCCCACTGCCCGCAGACACTCACCCATGGCCTCCAGTGTGAGATGTACAAAGTTGACATGGTCATCTTCCAGTGTCTGGTGGGCTTTCACAGGGACATTGATGTAGCCAAAACGCTGCTGGTTGCACACATGGACCTCCGCACCTGCCAGGCAGGATGGGTCAGCACTGCAGCCACCCCTAAACACAACCCCCCCAGCTCTCCCCACCCTCACCAGCTGCCTGGCAGGAGTAGGCGAAGACGATGATATCGTCAAAGGCCCAGGTGTAGTTGGGGTGAGGGGGGTAGAAAGCCAACTGCGACGTCTCCTCCTTCCGCAGGTCAATGAGGAAGGTGGCGTAGACCATGGGGACAGGGAAGCAGCCCACCCGCTGCCTGTTCTTGGTGGGGAAGTAGTCGGCCGTGCGGCGGTAGTAGCCCTGTGGCACATCAGCAAGTGACTCCATGGTGACAGCTCTTCTGGAATCGGTGTGGTCCCCTTCCCTGGGGCTTCCCAAGGACGTACCTGGGGTGTGATGCCACACCAGAAGTTGGAGTAGAAGGTCTGTGAGTCCAGCATGGGGGCCACCACCGACTTGTTCTGTGCTATCAGAAACTTGAGGGTCTGGTTGTTGGTCAGGATGCTGTCGGTGTCCATGAACTGGAGGGACAAAACAGGTCCCAGAGATGTGGGGACAGCTGCCTCAGCCCCTACCCCACCAGTGCCCCAGGTGCCCTACCAGGATGTAGTCTGCCTGCTGCTCCCGGGCGTAGGTGAGAGCCTCCTGCTTCAGCCTCATCAGGTTTTCGTAGCGTTTGTCACTCCAGTGTTTGGGTCCAAGTTCATCTGGGTAGGAACTGGGCAAGGGGAGGCAGCAGGGGTTAACCCCTCTGGCTGGGGACGCACAGACTCACCCTGGCCAACTGAGTCAGCCCAGCCAGCGGCTTCTCCTGGCAGCGTCCCTGGCTGGTGAGCAGGGTGCTGCTCCAGGAGCCCCTCACAGTCCCCAGCCTCACCTGGGCTCCTCCTGCACCTTCAGGGTCACCGAGTGATAGTCCTTCCCCACCGCCCCCAGCCACTCGCGCAGCATTGCCGTCGTGTTGTCTGAGTTGTGGTCTGTCGCACACCTGGGGTGAGGGGACATCAGCTGCTGGGGTCCCTCCCAAGAGACGATCACAGCCCCCTCCCCAAACTAGAAACACTCCTGGGGCCAAGAGCCAGCAACAGACTGGGAATGGAACGGAGTGGAACAGTACTTGGGCACAAAACGTGTAATTTGAAGGACCCAAGGCTGAGCTGGCAAGAGGAGGGATGCAAACGGGTCATTTCTCCCCTGGTGTTGCCACTGGCCGAGCTGTCCCACAGCTCTCACTCCAATGCCTGCAGCCCCTCGGCAGCCCCAGCCGTGCTCACCCAATCCCAGCCCCTTGGCTGCCCACCATGAACAGTATCGGAGCACAGCAGCTTCATCGCCCCGACCTGTGCAACCCGCTGCACCCCATCCCTGTGTGCCCCACTGTGCCCCAAGGCCTGGCAGCAGGAAAGGCTCTGACAGTCAGCATCAATCCCCATCCCCAAAGTTCCCCTTGCCACGCCCAGCACCATCCCCAGCTCTCCTGCCCAACTGAATGATGATGTTCATGGGGACCCGAGCCCAGGGGAGGCTGAGCCCCACATTGCTCTGGGGTAACCCCCAAGCCTCACACTCACCAGTACCCCTGGCCCGTCAAAGAGCCCCGAGTTATCCCCTAGGAGTCAGAGGAGCAGGACCTGTGTCTCCCCAGCTCCACCAGTTATTGAAACACCATGCTGGGCCCTGTGGCTGGGGCAGCTCCCAGGGGCTTCAGTGGGTGACAGTGAGGATCCCCCCACTCACCTGCTGCTGGCAGCTGCCCCCAGCCCAGCAACTCCTGCCAGGATGTCCCCCACCACTAGCCCCCACCTCAGCTGCCAATAAAACAGCTGTGGAAAACTTTCCGACAAGCTCAGACGAGAGACGGCAGCAGAGGAACGAGGAAGAAGAGGGATGGGAGGCTACTCTGCAACCCGCCCCCCCCCCCCCCCCCCCCCCACAAGAGGGCGCGGGGGGGGGGGGGG
>VXBP01005779.1:338604-387120 GCA_013400115.1 Rhinopomastus cyanomelas
CCCCCAGACCCCCTAATGGTTCCCCGAGATCACTCTGGGCTCCCCCTCATTCCCCCTCCCCATTGTCCTTTGGCTCCCCACTACCCTTGCAACACCCCACTCACCCCACAGTTCCCCTTAACACCTAGAACACTCCCACCCCAGCGTCCCCATTCCTCCGGGGTTCTCCACTCCCCCTGTGACCCCAGTATCCCTCTCGGGGGTCCCTATTCCCCCACAGCCCCCTCCTTCTCCGGCTTGCCGTTACTCCCCGCTCCGCGGGGTCCCGACTCTCCCCGAGGTCCAGGCTCTCCCTGAGCTCCTGGTTCTCCCCGTGTCCAGTCTCTCCCCGGGGGTCCCCGTTCCCCCCGGGGGTCCCGTCTCTCTGCGGGGGTCCCTCACCACAGGGCGATGCTCTCCGCGGGGTAGTCCAGCCGCTCCAGCGCTCCCAGGCAGTGCGGCAGCGAGTGCTGGGCATTCCGAGCCAGCAGGGCGAGCAGCACCCGGGGGGGCCCGGTGCCGGTGCTGGTGCCGGTGCCCAGCAGCAGGAGCAGGGCACAGAGCGGCCCCACCGAGCCCATGGCGGTGGCGGCGGCGGCGGCGGGCGGGGAAGGGGCGGGCTGAGACCCGCAGCGCTCAGCGCACCCCCCGCCCCCGGCCCGGCCCCGCTGCGAGCCCCGGGGGCGGGTTTGGGTTGAGGTGCTTTAAATGAAGGCGACATACCCAGCCCAAGGCCGGGGAGGCATCCCCGTATCCCCGATGGATCTTCCTGGGCATCCCCGTGTCGCCTCACACGGTGTGGGTGTGGGGGGGTTGGGGACCTCATGGCTGAGGGGATGAGGATCATGGCCGGAGAGGGAGGAAGGTTTGTGGCCGGTTGGCTCGTAGCCAGTGGACTCCCGCTCGCGGGAGCTCAAGGTTGGAGGGCTTGTGGCGGAGGGGTGCATGTGGCCAGAGCGGCTCATGGCCCGAGGGGGCTCATGGAGAGAGGGAAGGCTCCTGGTGCCCCCTATCACAGACCAAGGCAGCCCACCCCACCCACCCGTGTCACATCCTTGTGCTCCCTCGCGTCTCACGCCCCGCAGCNGGGGGGGTGTCAGACGAGACACACGGGGACCCCCAGGGAGCCCCGAGGCAGCTGGAAGGAGAGCAACTCTGTTTACAGCCCCAGCTCAGACAAGTATTTGGCGGGGGAGGGTCCTGTCAAGGCACCTGGGAGATGCCGAGCGGCTGCGGGAGTGGGCAGGATCCCATGAGCCCAGCAGAGCCGGACCCCACCCGTGTCCGGACCCCACCTATGACCATCTGCCTTCCGAGGGCTGGGGAGGTGAGAGCTAACCCCTTTCCCCTCCGCGGAAGCCACCGAGCGCGGCCTCGGACGGGATTCGGGGATGCCCGGGGAGCCCACGGCTGCCCGCCCCATCCTGCGGGGACTCCCCGATCGCCGGCACCGCGCCCCCGCCTCTTATCCCGGCTTCATTCTCGGCTGCTGCTGCCACCTTCCGGTACCGCCCGGAAGAGCCGGGAACCGGCGTCGGTGGGGAGTGACGGGGTTCGGGGGGCTATCAGAGCTGACCCTCGTGTGCCCACAGCCCTCCCTCCTTGTCTTGTTCACTCCTGTAGCTCTTCCATCCCTTCCCATCTTCATCCCTGCATCCCTTTCCTCCTCCATCGCTGCATCCCTGTGTCCCCACATCCTTGTATCCCTATGTCCTCACATCCCTGTATCCCTGTGTCTCCACGTCCCTGCAGCCTCTCCTGGGGGCATAGACGGTCCTGCCCTGTCCTCAGATCCCAGAGAGGGATTTCAGATACAACAAGATTTTGAGCAGATCAGACCCCAGAGAGGCCACAGAGAGCAGCTCCCAGCCTGCTCATGGAGCTCTTGCACTCCACAACACAGTGGGTCTGGCCAAGGGCTGCAAGTGGATGTGCCCTGGCTTGGCTGGGGGTCAGCCCCGGGATGCTGCTTCCTAAGCAACACCTGGCTGCTGCCAGCAATCTTCTCCCAACAAACCACTCCTGATTTACTCTGTTGCTGCTGTCCCCTCCCAGGGATGGAGCATCCCTGGCCCAGCACACACACCCCAGCTCCAGCCCACGCTGATGCTCCCCAGTCATGGGCTCAGGGGACAGGGAGAGAGACACAGCCCCATCCACAGCTCCATCACCCCTGGGCAGGCACGGGAAAACTGAGGCATGGACTGATGCAGCACGCAGCACCAGATAAACTGGGACTGGCAGAGGGGTGAAGCACCCTAAGCCCACCCTTGCAAGGTGAGGGCAGAATTACCCCTGACTTTGCAGGCTTCTCCCCACAGCTCAGGGCTCCAAATGGCCCCTCAGAGCCCACTGTGGGCCAGCTGACACCCTACAGGCAGTTTTGGCCATGCAGACAACCCAGAGAGTTGCTCAGGGATAAGGTTACTTGCTAGAGCACCCACTGGGTGACAACCCACACATGCTGCACCTCACAGCCTCTATCCTCACCATCTGCACAGACTGGGTGTAGACAGCAACAGGACTGGCAGGTGGGTGGCAGGTCCTCATGAGGCTCAGGGTGTCATCACAGGGTTCAGGGTGTCCCCACAGCTCCCCTGTAACACAGAATCCAGGCATCGCCCAGGCAAAGCCGGTTCCCATCCCCACAGCACCCAGCAGGCAGCAGCACTCTGCAGTGTTTCCAGCTGTTTTCTCTTTTTTTACAGGAAAAAGTTGCTTTTGGACCACAGGCGGAGTTTTGGACCATCTCCCGCCTCCTTCCACCTCTGCCTTGAAATGTTCTAGGGTTTTCAGCAAAACCTTTGCAGAGCTCCGGGTTCACAGAATCCTCAGATGGATCAGAAGGGACCTCAAAGATCATCAGATTCCAATGCCCCTACCAGGCGCAGGGCCACAGGTTGCTCAGATGTGGCATTTACCTGCTTTAAATTGTCCAGGTTTGGTTGCAAAACACAAATACAGAAAGAGAAGTGTTTCTGTTCAGAGATCCTGTGGCTGGGCATCACTGCAGGAAGGGAGTTACCAGTCCCTCAGCCACCAGCAATGCTTTAAACACTTATTCCACAAGAAAAAATACACCCGGGGGGCCCAGCCAGCTGCCCAGGTCTCTGGTGCCCCCAAGGGTCCCCACGCCAGCACTGTTTGAGTAACACTGTCCCCTCCAGCCCACTGCCTCTCCTGGCCCAGCCTCACAACGCAGCCCAGCTCCCAGGCAGGGGCCAGAGGCATGGAGTCCACACAGCCTCCCAGCAGCTACCCAGACAGCGTGGATCCCAGACCTGGGGGAGTGCCCACCACCTCACCATGCTCCCTGCCCTACAAGCCACTCATCCTGAGCTGTTCCAGCTGTGCCAGCCGTTTTCACCGCCCACCAGCTGTGGGGTAGCTCAGGAGGCTGCTGCTCCCCTCCCAGTTGGGTTTCCCTTCCAGCTCTCTGCTAAACCCATCGCATCCAAGGACGCTGCTCTGGTTTCCTCCTCAGCAAGCTCTCCCATGGTGGGCAAGAACAACAAAGCTCCCCACCCGGAAAAATCCAGGGGTATTTTGGCCATCTTGGGGGATTGTGGCCATCTCAGGGGGATTTTGGACATCTTGGGGGGATTTGGCCACCCAGGGGGATTTTGGCCACCCAGGAGATGCTCTGCCAAAGGAAACCGGAGGCTGATGGGAGCAGCATCCTCATCTCGCTGCTGGAAGAGCTGTGCAGCTGTAAATGGGGCAGAGACACAGCACCAGCCCCGATGGGCTGCTGCACCAACCCTGCTCCTTGGCCTGTCAGCAGAGATCCTGGTGGGCTACAGACATCCGGGAGAGAAAAGCTTCCCAGGGGACCACTCTCTGTGGGGTGCTGGGAGCAGGGAGCTGGGGGTGTGCATGACACTCTGCTCTACTACCTGCAAGGCACTGCTGCCCTTAGAGCTGCGTGCGAGCCATGTGTGAGCCATGTGGGCACGTGTCCCTCCTGAGTGGCACTGCCAGCTCAGCCCCCAAATGGTCCCTTTTCTCCCAAGTCTGAACTACCATCTGCCAACATCAGAGCCAGCGGTGCCCAGACCCAGTACCTCCCAGCTCTGGGTGTCAAAGGGGACCCTGGGCACCCACCAGCCCTGGCAGTGGGTACAGAGACCCAACCTCAGCCAGGGGAAACTGAGGCAGCACCTGAGTTCCAACTGGGCAAGTCGAGGCCAAGCCCCCAGCCAGAGCTTCACCCCAGGGATGATGGGGAGATGTTTTCCATCACCAGCTGTGATAGGTACCCCAACCAGACAGGTCCCACCCTGCAAGGCGCTGACCCATCCCCTCCCTCCTGTTCCCCCCAGCAAGGCTGGTAGTCGGTCCCAGTCCCAGCCCAGGGCAGCTGTGAGGGAAAACAAAGCTGTCCCCGTGCACAATGCCCTTCTGTCCCCCCAGATGCTGACCGCTGGGGTGGGCAGCGGCCGGGCTGGAGGCGTCGAGGGGCCGTGCCAGGCCCCCGCTGGCAGGGGACAATGTTGGCAGTGATGGAGAGTAGGTATTTCTAAAGGTTTTGTTTTCGGGTTGACCCGCCGAGCCGCCGTGACCCCACAGCCCCCCACCCAGCCCTGCTCCTCCATCCCAATAGAAACCGGCCACATTCCTGACCTCGGGAAGGGGGGGGTGTAGAATTTTCAAACCTCCCCGGGAAGGAGACAATGGGGGTGTCAGGGCCGTGATTTAGGAGGGGGGGGCTCTTTCCATCACAAAGGCGAGACAAAGGCGCTCGGCGCTGGGAAAGGGGCTTCGGCGGCGGCTCAGGAGTGGGGCCGGGGTATTGTGCCTGGCCAGCCGGCCTCGGCAGCACAGCAGCCCAGGCCCACCATGTCCCATCAAGTCCCATCGAGTCCCATCAGGTGCCACCAGATCCCACCATGTCCCATGGTATCCCACCAGACCCTCCATCCCAATCCCTACCGCAACCTTCCCAACAGCCACCCTAGGGACCAGGCTCTAGTGGCTTCATGGGTGTCACCATCACTCCTAGTAGAAGAAGGAGCAAGTCCCCCACATCCCCATGTGGGACAGCTGGGTCAACCCCCGCTCCCCACACTAGTGGGACTGACCGGGGACCAGTCTGCCCCAGGGGCCTTGGGCACCCCATAGTTCAGGGGCTCAGGACCCCACAGCAGCTGTCCTTGACCTGAGGGGACACACAGCTCCAGAGCCCTACCACCATCCCATTGGGCCTCCCCAGGTGTCCACTGCTGGGGTCTCACTGTCCTTGCCTGGGCCAGTCCAGGGGCCAAGGGCTGGCCAAAGGCTGGCCAAGGGATAAGCAGCTCCTCTGTGAGCAGCTCAAAGGGGCTTTGTGCACCCTGGGGCCACTGGCACCCAGCACCACCCGCCACCACCAGCATGGGCACCCACCCTGCCCTCACCTCGCAGCCTGTGCCTCCCCAGGCCACCCTTTCCATTGCCTCCTGCCACGACTCTCCTCCTCCATCCCTAGGGGGGCTCAGCCCCAAACCATGGCAAACCCCCCCCGCCCCCCAAAAAGAGAGAAAAGCCAGGATGCTGCTGAAGCAGTGGCCCAACTTACGGTGTCCTCTGCCGCCGAGCTGAGCCCGCGTCTCCGGCCGGTGTCCCGGTGCCGAAGGGCTCGGAGCCTGCATGGAGAGGGGAATTTTATACAGGAGAAATATTTTCTCCCAGTACTGGACAGCTGATCCGAAGGAAAAGCTGGAAATAAGTTCATTGGCTTTTTCTCCCTCACTCCCTCTCCTTGCCCTAATTTTTATTTTCCTGGCAGCTGGCGGGAGGAAGGGAGCTGGCAAGGTGATGCTTTTTTGGGAACTGCTGGTGAAAGAGGCATTCACCGCACCGCCAGCCTGGGAAAGCCGGGGGGCCGGCGGGAGGGCAGGAGCCTGATCTCCCACCACCACGCCAAGGCCGCCCGGTGGGACTCGTGGCCGCACCAGGCCCACGGTCCTGCCGACGGTGACCATCGTGCTCATGGCCGTGCCCAGGCTCACAGCCCAGCGGAGGCCGGCGGCAGGTGGAGGGGCGCCGGCGGGATGCACCAGAAAGCCAGTGACATCATGGTGTGGGTTGTGGTTTTTTTCTTCTCCAGGATGAAATGTAATTTGCAGACGACTTCCTTGGCCGCCCATGAGCGCTGGGGCTCTGCAGCGAGGAGCAGGACGGGTCCCCCAAGGACACGCAGGCGCCCACCGAGGGAGAGCAGGGCTGTGCTGGGGCTTTATTTTTGATCCCCCTTTGGGTCAGAAAACCTACAGTTCAGTCCCTAACCCACCGGTGCCACACGTGTGGCTCCCCAACACACAGAGGGCAGGTCCAGCCGGCGGCTGAGCAGACCGCAGCCCGGCACAGCCGGCGCCAGCGCCCTGTCGGGAACCCCCATCCCCACGGTGGGGCAGGATCTGTCCCCCCGGCCGCCCAGCCCAGGATGGCTCCTTTTGCCTCTTCCCTCTTAATTTTGTTTAGAAACTTGTCAGGTTGGTACATAAAGGAGGTGGAAAGATCAATCCCGGCTTTTCATCAGTGTGGGAAAAAGTATTTCACTAATCCATATTTATTGGTGTAAGAGGGGAGGGGGGTTGGGCAGAGGAGGGTGAGAGACCCTGATGGTCAGGAGCAAAGGACAGAAGGGACAGTTTAAGGCTGCCCTTTTCCGAGAGGTCGCATGTCACCAAAATCTTTCGGTTGTCTCGGGATTGGTTACATTCTGTTCTCTTTTTTTTTTCTATTGAGGTTGCCAAGCAACTGGCTAAGACTAGCCAAGATATTTTCTTTATTACAAGTGGAGCAGAAAGCAGCAAGGAGGAGAGAGATAAAAAAAAAGAAAGAAAGGGGGGGAAAAAAGGAGAAGAAGGGAGAGACAAGAGAAGAAGTTTAGACAATTAACATTTATAGGATCACATAACTTCATTAACTCGGCCGAGATTTGGGAAAGAGACTTCAAAAAAAAAAAAAAAAATCAGGGGGGGGGGGGGGGGGGGGGGGGGGGGTTAGGAATTAAAGGGAGTTAAAAGGCCAGCGGGTCCCAGGCTAAAACAATGCTGGAGCAGCCGGGAGCAGGATGGGGGCTTCTCTCCGACGGTCTTCACTTCCCCAAGAGCTGTCGGGTCCCCCAGCGATGGCTGAGCCTCAGCACAGGGGCCTTTGGCTGCTGCTGCTCTTTTTATTTTCCCTTTAACGCCGCCTTTCCTTTGATTTCCAGGCTCCTAGGAAGTGGGTTTATTGCTGGGGGCGCTGGCAGGAAGGTGCGGGGAGCCCTTCGGAGGGAGGCGCGTGGCTCTGGAAGGAGCTGGGCATCCCCCGGCCATGGCGTAGGGCCGAAGCTGTGGGGACGCGGGTGTCCCCAGACCTTGGGACACCTTTGTGCCAGTGCAGGGTGGCCAATGGTTGGACTCGGTGATCTTAAAGGTCTTTTCCAACATTCCTATAATGGAAAACCTGTCCGGACCGGGAATGGGTGTCCGCGGGTGAGCAGCCCTGCTTGCAGCTCCCTGTCCCTTGGTCGCTGCTCAGGGCTCGGTCACTGCTCCTGGGCTCTTCCCTGCCCCAGGGCTGGCCAGGGGACACTGCTGAGGGAGAGCGACTGGGGTCACCCCATTCCGGGGGGCTGGAGTGACCTGAGCATCCTTGGGGCCACGGGAGTATTTCTCCCAGCACTAACCGATCCCCCTCCCCCGTGCGAGGATACAGGGGGGAGGTGAAGGGACACCCCCTGCCCCGAGTGAACCCATCTTCCAGTCCTTGCATCCCCCCCAGTTCTGTGCAGGGACCCCAATGCCACCCAAGGCAGCATCAGGCAGCGATGGGGTGAAGGCGGGGAGCTGCGGGTACCCTCGGCAGGTCGAGGCTGAGGTGGAGTAGGGGGCTCTCCTGTTGGGGCGGGGGGTGGCAGCGCAGGAGATGCCTCCAGCTCCCCGGGACCGGAGCCCACAGCTGCCGGCCGGGCGACTCGGTAATATTCATCAGGGGAAAACAATGAGCGTTATTTATCCCCGACCCTTTCCCTGCCGCGGGGGGACCGGGGATGTTGGGGTGGGGGGTGGGGGTGTATGCTGCAGGTGACCCCCCCCACCCCACGGGGTACCCCGGCAATGCCACCCCCACGGATCCCCCAAGAAGAACCGAGTGGCTAGGAGGGGACCCCAGCCCTGCCAGGCGTCTCAGGGTGAAGAGCGGGGGGACGGGACCCCCCACACCCCCGAGTGGGGCCAAGCCTGGCAGACCCCCGCGGCCGGGCACCGAGCCCCCGAGCCAGGACGCAGCCCAGTGCCCCGAGCAGCGGGTCCGGGAGGGTGAGTGGGGTACCGACCAGTCCGGGCCGAGGCGGGCCGGGGGCTGTCGGCTGGGAGCTGTGTCTTTAAGAGATGGCTGGCTCCAGGTTGCAGCTGCTGTTTCTGTGCTATAGAGACAGTGGAGATTCATTACTCCTAAAACACAATGGGCATTTATCACCCCGTGGTGTTATTCAAATCCAGTACCAATTGAAGGTCATCCCCATTCTTTTCTCGCCGGCTCTGCAACACATTTATTGTTGTGCCGTTCAACTAAAAGCCCTGCCCGGCCCCGGCGCAGCCCGCAGAGCCCCGGTGTGCGCATCCCTCCCGGGCGGATTTGGGACTCTCCCGGCTGGATACGGCGTGGACGAAGCGGGGCAGAGCAGCCGGAGCCACTCGGTTGGGGCTCGGCACCGGCGGCAGGTGCAGCGGGAGCCCCGCCGTTGTGCCCCGCCGAGCCCCGGGGGCCGCCGCTCCGCCCCCGCGGGAAGCGGCACTTTCCGAGCCCCGTGGAAACTCGGAGCCCCGCGGGCCGCCGGGGCGGAGGGCGGCTGAGGCGGCCGGGGGTCCTCCGCCGCTCGTCTCCCCCCTCCCCCGTCCTCTCAGCCCTCCCACAGTGGGGACCTGCCTGGCCCCGCCGCGGAGCGGCCACCGGCACCGGGAAGCGCCGGCAGCGGGCCGGGAATTTCCCTGGCTGGAGAAGGTGGGATTTGTTCCCAACTTCGTGGGAGCCGGTCGGTGAGAAGGGGTTGGGGGAGCAGCCTGGATTTTTCCTCTTTTCCTTTGATTTTTGTTATTCATGTTTTTCCTCCCCGCCCGGGCGTTAATCAATTTCGCCGATTTTTACAAAGTGCCCGAATTTTGCGGCCGATCCGCTTGAGTTTGGGAAATTCCCGGCGGCAGGAGCGGGAGCGGGGCCGGACTTGCAGGGGGGGCTGTCTGTGCCCGCAGCCCCGCGGCATCACCCACGCCGAGCGCCGGGGGCTACTGGAGACACCGAACCCCGTCGGTGGCTGTCGGCTCCGCTGCACAGAGCCCCGCTCAGCCGGGGCTGCTCCAGCGGTGACCGAACGTTCGTTTTCGTTTTCTGATTTTTCCTTTATTTCCTTTTTCCTCTTTTTTTGCCCCCTCTTTTTGCTTCATGTTGATTTAATTTCATTTTTTTTTAATCGCAGTTGAATTTTTTAGTTTTTATTTATTATTATAATAATAATAATTTTTTTCCTCTTATTTTAATTTTTTCCCGGAAGGATAAGAAGCCAGTTGATAAATTTAAACCCGTCGCGGTACCGTTAAACCGAACCCAGGATGCGAAAAGCGGCGGCTACGACAGAAACTTGCCGGGGCCGGAGCAACGGCTGTGCGGGGCCGGCTGCAGGGCGGGGGGCTGCGGGGGGCTGCGGGCAACCGGTTCGGTGCCCCTATGTCCTTGTTTTCCAGACTGCAGCCGGATTTCCCCCCCTGGAAGATCCCTCAAGCCCGGGATGGGAATCTCCGCTCCTGATTGTCCAAACGCAATTCTTGTGCGATGGAGCCGTTCGAACCAAGAATTGTGTCTGGACATCTGTAGCAGAGATTTCAACTCCACCGCTTGGAAGGTGCTTTGGGGCAGAGGAAGAGGAACGAACCTTCCCGGGGCTTGGCGAGGTAACCGGCTGCTGCAGTCCGGGGCAGCCTCGGCGACGATTTCAAGGGAAATCAAAACACAACCCCGGTGGCGGCTCTGAACGGCTCTGTCCGACACCGGCCGGGTCCTCCCAGTACCGGGCAGGGACCGAGGAGCCGAGCCGGGAGGCTCCAGTGCTTTGTCGGGTCGAATGCCCCGGTGCTGCAGCTCCATCCCGGTTCATCCTTCTGCTATTTATTTATTTATTTTGAATTTGCGGTTCAATTTCGTTTAATTTTTTTCACCGTTCACCGGGCCCTCGGGTGCGGTGGGGACTGCTCTGCACCGGGAATCCCTCTGCAGCGGGGGCCGAAGTCCACTGCCACCGGGGACACCATCCTCCTCTTCATCCTGCCGCAGCCTCCGGCTTCCCCTGGGCTCATGGAGAAGAACCAGGATCCATCCCTGCTACTCGTCTCCCTGGTCAGGCTCAGTAAAGAGGCCCGGGGGCTGTAGTGCCAGGGCAGGGGGAGTCACGGCAGGGCCGGGATCCCCGCGGAACCAGGGCCGGGAGGAAGGCTCGGAACAGAGAGGCTTTATGAGCCCACGAGCCAGAGACTCGGCCGGGGCTGCCAAGGAAACCCAGGAGGAGGAGGGAAGCACTGCAAGATCCGAGGAAAATTCATCAGAAGCCTCTATCTAGGACAGAGCTGGAAGCAGAGAATGTTTGTGAAAGGTTTTTATTTAGGAAACTTTTCTGGGTGTTGTTACAGGATTCTGCCGTTACCACTTTTCTCCCCTCCCTGGCTTCCCTCATCTTCCCATTTCTAGCTTTTTTTTTGTTTTTTAGCAAGTATTGGCAGATTTACTACAGCGGGAGCAAAGCCATCCAGGTCTACCTGCATTAAACACGGGACTAACGCGGCGTCCCAGGGAAAGAACCCATCGTACCCTGAGCGCACAGCTGTGGGATCGGAAGAGAGAAGCCTGGCTTTAAGCACCAGTGCAGTGTAGCTGCATGGCAGGCAGCAGCACTGGGGATGAACCTGCCTTCTCCTGCTCGGGTTTGAGATGAACCTGCCTTGGGTTTGAGTCTGTTTCAAGTCCTGCACGGCACACAGGTTCCTTGTTTTTCAGTCAGCTCCATCACCTGGAATCCCCCACTTGCTCTCCATCAGCGCAGCAAGGCTCACGGCCATGAGCTCAGGACAGAGGAGAGCCTTTGGCCCATCCTTCTCATTTACAAACGGTACAAGCTGGACTGGAATCGCTGCGGCTGGATTTGGAAACGGCTGAATGAATCTGGGTTCGTTACCGGCAGCAGGCTGAAGTCGGGTTCCTCGGATGCAGCAGTATTGCAGGCTGAGGGTGCTTTTAGGTTTGCAGTGGGGTGAACGTGAGAGAGGAGTCACCGGAGAAGTCAGGCAGGGGAATGACTCTTTGGCCCTCCCTCCGCATCAGACAGAGAAACTCCTCTGCCAGGCGCAGGACGGGAAAGGTTCCTCATACAAAGCACTGGGGGAGTCGGGCTGCCCGAGCAGGGGCTGGTGACTGCACTACTCACTGCCTCCCAGCTCCTCCTCGGCAGCTCCTGAAGAGGAGGTCAGGGTGAATGCTATGTGGTGCAGATCAGCTCTGAGACTTGCACTGGTTGAGCTAAAGGCACCGTCAAGATCTGTCCTGGGAGAACAGGAGTGCTGCTGCCAGGGACCTCTGCATGCGGTCGAGGCTACGTTGAGACGCAGGTGAGCAGGGCGGGGGGGAGCACAGGAAAGACAACCCCAGTTGGATCCTCCTAGCAGTTCACGTGGCACATCTCAGACCTGTTGGTGCCAACACCATCCTCTCCGACCCCTTCCCTCTGCTCTGGCTGTGGTCTCCTGGGCCAGTCCATCTGTCCAAGGAAGCTTCTGGAAAGCAAACGGCATCCATGCCCCCGCAGAGCTGCACACACCCACTTCCACTGTGCTCACAGGACTTCCTCAGGGCGAGCAGAAAGAAGCCTTCCTCTCCCACTGATGGAAAGAGACTGACTTTCTCTCTTAGCTTTATCATGCACCTCTGGCCATGCTGCTCCCCACCTGCACGGAACACCAGGGGCTCCTCACCTCTGTCTGCTGCAGTGACAGAAAGTTCATCTGCTGCCCTTATCACTGCGG
The DNA here is from genome assembly GCA_013400115.1 of Rhinopomastus cyanomelas. NCBI lineage: Eukaryota > Metazoa > Chordata > Aves > Bucerotiformes > Rhinopomastidae > Rhinopomastus > Rhinopomastus cyanomelas. The sequence goes on from VXBP01005779.1 coordinate 350,619, forward strand.
GTTGTCTCAGGCTGGGCACAGGTTTGTTTCCCCTCCAACCAGCTACTGTTTGTGGGTTCCCATCAGCTCAGGTATAAAAGGGGCATAAGGCATCAGGAAAACACAACTAAAAAAGCCTGTTTCCTCCTGCTTCCTTTAAATAAATATCATGACAAATGGAAAGTCACAACAGAGGACTCTGGAGCTGTAATTTCTGCCTCCTCACAGAAGTGAAGTAACTTCTGTGCCCTTGCAATTTGTGTCTCATCCTTCCTGCAGCTGGTACACAGACTGCACCGGCACTAGGCACTGTGTTAAAAGAACCTCAGTTCCTAGCACCAAGGCAGAGGCTCCCAGCTCTGCGCCAAAGCAGGGGCAGCTCCCCCAGACCACCTCACTGCCTGCAGAGAGGCACCGTCCCGCCCGAGGGTCAGCATCCCTTTTCCTCCTGTCATGCAAGAACCAAGTCGCGCTTGCTGCAGGTGCTCATTGCTCGTTAGGTTACCTGGAAGTGCAGTCACGAGAGGTGAAATGAGGACCAAGAGGTGGATGATGTTGTGGTGGACAGCGGGCTGCATGTTGGCAGGGCTTTATTGGGATGTGAGTAACAAGTGAATGTGGTGGGGAGACACACAGACCAGGCACAAGCAGTTCAAGAGAGGTCTGTGTGGATTTAAGTTTCTGTCTGTCGGTTGGAGGTTTTTTTGCCCAGGGATTTGGATTTACATCCTCTTGTTTTTCCAGGAGTTCACCCGCCGTGCAATGTTGAGATGAAAAGCACATTATCCTGGTCCTGGAGTTTATAATCCAGCTCACCCTGCAGGCCAAGAACAAAAATGAAAAATGGTTTAAATGTCATTTCCAAACACAGGCTGCAAAGAGAAAACAGCTCATAAAAAGATGGTGAGTGTTAGGGAGAGCAGAAGGGACAGACTCATGTTTTCAGCCTAGAAGCAAAGGTGAGAGATCAGAAGAGGAGCTGATGCTCATTATCCCGCATGGCTTTGTGGACCAGGGTTTTGACAGAACAGGTCGTTGCCTGAGGCTGGAAAGCAGTTGGGGGCTGTTTGTTGTCTGAGCACAACAGTGGGCTTGAGGGGAAGAGATTTCCCAGTTGCCTGTTTGGGCAGGGATCTCCCCGGGGCTGCCATCACCCTGCTGTGGCACCACCTGACTCTCGGAAGGGGCTCTGCTTCGGGCTGGGAAGCTGCCCAGTATCACTAAGTTGGTACCTGACACTTCAGGAGGACCTGCTAGCAGCCAGAGGTGCGAAGCCCCTTGCCAGAGGCCAGGGAGCTCTCCGCTGAGGAGACTCAGCAGGTCAGAACCAGGCTCCAGGCTTCTGAGCAGCCACAGCACAAACCAGGGAGAGAGATCCCAGCCTGCCCCTTCCCCCTCAAACATGAGATGCTGCGCTTGGGGCAAGAATCAGCTTCTCTGAGAAGCACTGCAGAACAGACAGAGCAGTATTTCCAACAAAGAAAGTCAGAAGGAAGGAGTACAGACCATTAGTTCCCAGTCTGCGTCGTTGATGAGCACCAAAATTCCCGGCCTCCTGCAGAACAGAGAGAAACCATTAGGACACAGGGGCTGCTCAGAAGCTTCCCAAACAGTTAAGAATGAGGGATGCGGCAGCACAGATCACCAACTGACTGCTCTAAAGCCAGAGAGAAAGGAATCCTAACGCAGAGCTGGAAACAGGTACAGCCTATGCCCTTTCCAGATCAAATAAAGGGGAGGCAGGAGCAATCCCTCCGCTCATGTGAATCAAAATGCTTCCTTCCTGAGGATGCTCCGAGATGACAACATTTCTGCAGGCTGTGGAAACGCCAGGTAATTCAAGCCCATGCCCTGAGAACTTGATGTGGAAGTAGGGAAAGCTGTTCTGGTGCCCCTGCCAAAGGCGCTGAGCACCCGGGGATCCACTCCAAGCCCCTGATTACAGGCAAAGGGATTCCCCCTCTTTGATCTTCAGTGTCCTGCAATTGTCTCTCCTGTTACCAGGGGACCTGGCACACGCTTCAGCTCACAAAGATCCGTGACGAATGTTAAACACCCCCAGCGCCACCCCGCAGTCAGGGATGGCTCACACAGCTCACTCTGCTCCATTTCTCTTGGCTCTTTTTTTTTTTATCCCCCCTCCCTCCATGAGGTTGGCCCCGTTTTAACAATAAAAATACATTTCCCAGAAGAAATACTTGTTGGTATTTCTCTGAGCGACTGCTTCAGTTCCAGTGATGTCAGCAGGGAACGGACAGACCCGCTAAAAGTCCTGGAATCAAGGGTACATGCCCTGCATCAGGGGACAAGGGAGGAGAAGTGACCACTCTGCCTCACATTTGAGGGTTAAAGATTTGGGTGAGAGCAACAGAAGATGCTCTCCAGGGAACAGGGTGAGGTGGAGTGCAGGGCACCTCCCGTTATCACTTCAGCAAATCTCCTATTTTCCTGGTCATTAACTTGCTGCCTGCAACCAACAGGCAAAGCTATCCCAGCCCAGAAACACAAGGAGGATCCACAGGCTCATACTCACACGGAGTCCCCCTGCATAAACAGCTCTGGTCGCTCTTTCAGCAGATTCTGTTTGATCCACTTCAGCAGGTTTCTGATATCCCCTGAAAGGAGAAAGAGAAGCACTTCATAAACTAGCTGAGTGCTCCTGGCTGACACCAGGACCAAGCAATTGTTTCTCTGCAGAAGGGTTGATGAGGAACACACAAGGTGGGTGGGGGGTTGCTGCAAACCTCCTGCCAGAGGAGCCAGAGCCCCAGCGTGACAGGCTGCCCTGCCTCCAGGGAGCTCAGGGCTCGGCCCCAAAGCCCATGGCTGGGCAGGTTTCTTGTCGCATCCCACAAAGAACAAACGTCGTTCCTGCTGCACGCTGATCCAGCAGGAGACTGCTGGTGATTTAACACATCCCACAGCCTGTGCGGTCCGTTAGCACTTAACAAATGGATGTTTAACTCTCCACGTGTTTAATTGGATCTAAAACATCCAAACGAGCCTGAGATCCTGACAGGAGTAGAGGCAGACGCTACCGGTGCCAAACCCAGCACCAGCTCCTGGCCACACGAGTCCTGGGGCACCAGTGTGGACTCAGCCACCTTCCCACCTGCTGCTGTGGTGTGTTCTTGGGGCCGGGGCCGCTCCCCCTCGACACTCTGTGCCTACAGCTTCTTTATTAAAGCTCAGCCTTTATCTTTCCATTTCAGGAGGTGACAGGAAGGATTTGTCTTCATGTAAAAAGAGGAGGAGACACTGCTGGCGGGTTTTTATAGTATCAATTTTACTTTGTGAGGCAAAAACAATTTCTTTAGTGATAGCATCAGTTAATTTCCTATTGGAGAGGTGAGAAGGGACAGAGGGGGGAATAATCCGTTACAGGGTTTAGAGAAGCTGACAAATTGCAACCTGGAGTTCTCCTGCATTTGCCTCTATATTTCACCATCCCACAAACCACTTCATCATCCTGAATCCGCAATCAGTTATTCTCTGGGGGCTCCTTTAAACAGTCCTTTGAAAGCCCCAAAAGAGTTTTGTTTGTTTTCGAGGTGTGAGAAGGCTTTTTGAAGGCACAAACCCAGCAGCAAGGGCTGGAGCCCCACTTGCAGCATGTCCGTCTCCCGTGTGATAACCTCAACTTAGTCAGGAGGAACCTTCCCACATTCAACTAAAAATCACACCACACGTACAATTCCCCACACGTCTGCTCTAGCACCAGCAAAACCAAACCTGAGTGGCCTGACTCAATCTCTGCCTTATCCCAGGATTTTATGGGATCACAGTCACTACCCAGAGCAGAGCTGGAAGTCTTCTGAAGAACATTATCCCCATCACTTGTCACACCAGGGATGAACAGTGCTGGCACAGGCAGGTGCACGTCAACTAGGCAATGGGGACACGTCCATCTGCAGCAGACGCGGGCTGCTTCTCCAGGGAAAGGGGGAGGGGGATGCTCTGAGACTCACTCCGTTCCCCTCTGGCTTCCTGGGGCATCAGTGCCTCTGTATGACAGCCTGACCCTGGCACTGCAGGGCTGCCTGCAGCGTGACAGGTATCGCTGCCTCTGAGCCCTGCATCACTCTGATCAGGGCTTTGTGCCTGCAAACTGCCTGGGGAGCTGGATCACCTGCTTGGGGCCAGCCCACCACTCCCTCGAAGAGATACGGGGGCTCCAAACATAAACCAGGTGATTTTGTGCCACTTGCTGGCAACACACACTGGCAACTGCGAGCACTGCTCAGGCAGTGTGTACACACCTCACCAGTTAATACACATACCACACCAGTTAATGTGTATACCACACCAGTTTACACACATATCACACCAGTTTATGTATATTCCACACCAGTTCATATATATTCCACACCCGTTGATGTATATACCTCACCACTTTATGAATATTCCACACCAATTAATGTGTATAGTACACCAGTTTCTGCATATTCCACACCAGTTCATATATATTCCACAGCAGTTGATGTATATACCTCAGCAGTTTATGAATAGTCCACACCAGTTTATATGTATACCACACCAGTTTATGAATAGTCCACACCAGTTTATGTGTCTACCACATCGTATATGTGTATTCCATACCAGTTTATGTTTATATTACACCAGTTTATACATATTCCACACCAGTTTATGCGTATTTCACACCAGTTTATGCGTGTGTCACACTAGTTTACGTACACACCACACCAGTTTATATATATATCCCACACCAGTTTATCTTTACGCCACATGGGTTGGTCAGCAGCCAGAACAAGAGTTAACTACATCCGCCTTCCCCTGAAAAATGCTGCTGCAACGTAGAGCCCTCAGGATCTCACACCCAAGCGGCTCCTGCTCTCCATCACCAGGCAATGAAAAGCTGGAGAGGCAGAAAGATGGAGAGGAGCCTTCGGGAGCGGGAGGGGGGTGTGAAGGGGACACCAGCCCCGGCGCAGCAGCGCCCGCGAGCTGTTTCATATTTATGCACCGGCGGCAGGGCACACAACAATGAACTGTGCCATATACCATTCTCCCTGCATGGAATGAGCAGCCCGCTCCTCTGGGACCTTTCAGGAGAGATCATTTAAACAGAAACACGCCGCACCAGCTGGATGAAAGGCAGCCACCTAGAAGCAGCCTGGGCGAAGGGGCGAGAGGACTGATTTATTCGAGGCTGAGCTGGAAGGCTCCCTCACCCCGACTCCTTCCATAATAAATGTGATTTTTCAGCCCCACCTGAGCCTACATTCATTTACTCCTCCCCAGGAGGCACGTACGCACATACTGGAGAATTCAGACAGCAGGGGAAAAAAACACCACCCTGATACCCCTGTGCATGCCTGGAGCTTCCCCACTCCACATGGCATTGAAAATGAAGACCCCTTCTCCACAGCCAACCTTAATAATTTTGGTTGCTTTCTCAGCATTCAATTTCCACCCCCCCCACCACCTTCATGTCTCTACGCCACCAATATTACTAGAACAAATCAATTATCAAGGATGAAAAATGACCAGAGCCACAGAGAACCCATCTCCCACAAGTATGATCCTGAAAAGGAATGAGATTACTTCCATTGCAAGAGGTCTGGGGAGAAGCCATGTTGCGGCTCTGTGCCTGGAGCAGCAGACTCTGCCCGGACTCTGTACATTATCGTGACAGAAATAATTAAGAGGTAAATTATAGCACAACCGCTTATCTCTTAGAGGTGACACACGGAGCGTTCCTGAGACGTTTTCTTTCCGATACTACACTACAGGTCTAACAGGTTTGCAGCTCCCTGGGCTGGGGATTTGCCATGCAAACAGCTCCTCTACAAATGACACAGGGGGAGGGAGCACAATCTCAGCCTGGTGAGGCAGCACATCCGCTGGCAAGTCAAAGCATCACTGGGACACGGCAGTTTTACACTGGTGTTGGCTCTGAGGTTGGATCCCACCACAGAACTGGGGGATCTGCAAACAGCTCTACTACATGTGTTGCCATTCAGGTGCAGAAGCACCTCCGTGTCCAGGAGCAAGCTCACATGATTCAGTGCCTCATCACTCCCAGTGAAGATATACTTTAACGTTGCTGTGGGGTCTCAGTTAAATCCTTTTGGTAGTCAATGCCATTTCCTTCACAGCAAATACCCACGCAGAGATCCTCTCTAGTTATTCTTATCTGCCCTGGACACAGCAGAGGAGCAAGAGTGAACCAGCCAAGAAGGCTAAAATATTCTCAGACTGCAAAGGAGGGACTGAAGCACATGGTAGGAAATCCCTGCCTTGTCTGCTCACGGAGACAGTTTCTGCTGCCTCTGCTAAGGGGACATCAAACCTCCCCAAATTCCCTGGAAAAACAATCTAAAGTTAATTAAAAAAAATAAAGAAACAGAAACCCCGACAAACATTTGAGAAAAACTGCTTAGCTCAAGCGCACAGATGGGAGCTCAAACCCCCAGTCCCTGCATAAAACAAATTGCCCAGCGCAGCACAGGGCTCAGGAAAGCGAAGTGTGTGCTTGCAGTGACACGAAGTCATTGGCTTGTCACGCAAGCAGACAGGATGCAAAAACTGCAGTGAATGTGCACACAAAAACCCAACGGTGGCGGCTCATTTTCAGCCCAGCTGCATCATAAAACTCTCCTGGTTGAGGCAGACAGAACCGCGCAGTCTGCTCGGTCCTCCCGCGTATCCTCCAAGGCCTGATCTTCTGCATTACCCCAACTGTTCCTGGGTGAAGAATCTGCTGAGCTTCCTCTGCGAAAGAAATGCATCTACGACTCCATTTTAGCACTGCCTGGAACAAGAGTCTGGTTCCTGCGCACCCTCAGACCCAGGGCTCAAACCCATAGATCTTCCCTGGCTCAATAAAACCTCCTGGGCCTGACAGACTCATCAGTGATAACTCAGCTGAGAGGAACTCGCTGTGTGCTGAAAGAAGCAGGTGCCTGGAACAAGAAAACACCGAGCTGGGTGCTGCACTAGAGAAAGGTCTCACACCCAAGTGATAGATGCGCAGAAGCCCAGGAGGATTTCTGCACAACCGTAATGGCAGCTGGCACAGACACGGCTCTCGGCTCCCAGGGAGCTGCCCAGGTCGCCGGTAGATTTATACATACATAGACTGACCAGACATCTCCATCCTCTGCCTCAAAATCCACACACAAGCCAGCACAGAGCACAGGGTGCCTTGAAGGGCACCCAGAGAGTGTGATTCCACCCATATTCTCACCTTGGCTGCAGAGCTGGGAGCTTATTTTAGGGCAACAGGGGAACCCTATAAAGGCTGAACCATGGAAAATTCCCTTCTGGTCTGTAATAAATAAGATATATGTGGCACTGGTCACTAAGGGGTCAGTGCGGCAAGAGCACAGCGCTTTCCCGGGCCGCCTTGCGGATACCTCCCTGTGGGGTACCATTTCTTTGACCCAGAATAAGATCATTTATCATACTGACCATGGCTGAGCTCCAATTTGCTGAGGTCACTAACTCTGGAGGAGCACCGCTCCACCCACATTCTCAGCCACCGGCCTGTAACCATGACAAAGCCCCTTCCCTGCCGCTCCTCTGCCATTATTCTCCCTGCCTGCATGGAAATGTATGGAAAGACCATTTGTATGTCCCCTTCCCTCCTTCAGCAGCTTGTTTTTAAAACAGACCAAGCAGCTCCCAGTACCTGCTCCCCTCTAGGTGAGTGGCTGCTCTCTCCCTTTGAATCCCACAGCCCTTCAAGAATCTGCTTTCTGAAAGAGCCAGTTACAAAACCTGACCTCAGGGATCCTTGGGACTCCTCCAGCCTCCCATCTGAAATGCAAATCATCCACTGAGGCAGGGGATGGAGCGGCATGAGCTGCAGGAGAAGACCTGGAATAGCTGACACAAGTGGAGTCCCCAGAACATGGGCTCAGACCCAGGCAGAGCGAGCAGCAAGACAAAATTCTGCAGCAAGAGCAAAATCCATTTTCTCTGACAAGTGCAGGAGCCAATCCTACCACGCGCTGAGTGGGCCATGATTTAGGTACTACGGATGAAATTAGGGGGTGACTACAGCCAGACATAAGAGAATCCCGATTGTTGCTCTCATCTGTCCTTGTCTGCTACAAATGAACACCAAGGTCTTGGGTTCTGTAATTTTTAATTAGCTTTTTCTCACTTCTCTGCTAGAAGAGCAACAGCTCTTCTCTATTTTCACGTCCACAAAATGCGAAGGGATCACAGGGGTCTTTCATTGCCCTTCTGTTAGCAGCAAAGACTGAGATCCCAGCCATCACCCAGTAATTCTCAGCTCCGGGATTTTAATCACAACACTCACGAACTGGAGAGGAGCTGCTTGGGATCTTCCACTCCGTGCAGGCTGCTGGCAGGAGAACACAAGTTCAAGCGATCTCCGGTCACACTTGCTAGCCAGCAACAAGCCTCCAGATCCAGCAGCACCCCGGGACAGCAACAAAAAAAAAACAACCCAAACCAGCTCTGAGCTGATTCTCAGGGTAAACCTAATCCCTACTCATTTCCAAAGTCAGAGCATCTAATCTGCATCACACCCAACGCTATTGTCACTTCGGGCTCCCAAATAAATGCCAGTGCACCAAACTGTCTCTTTTAATTAGGATCACAGATCGCTAGTGCTGGCCCAGGGTCTTGCCTCTCCTTCAGGATTGTCAAAGGAAGGAACTGAGAGTCTCAAAGACCATCACAGCAGCAGCCAAGTGCCAGACTGGGAATCACAGGCATTAAAAATAACATCCCGTTAACAGGTCCCATGATTTATCCCTCTGCCAGTGCAGAATTATTCTCAACAGCCTTGCCCAGTCAGATCTGAAGATGCTTGAGGAGTGAAGACCTGCTACCAAACCCCACGGAGACTGTGCCACGGTCTAATAGCTTTTGCAGTCAGGAATCTCCTGCGAATGCACCGAGCTCCCATTTCTTCATTCCTCCCTATCAATCTACGCTAGATGGTGTTGCGTCACCCTGGCTATCATCTGTCCTTCCCAGTGATGAAGGAGATATCCCACCTCATCACTTTTCCATTCATTTATCCTGCTTAACCTTGGACGTTGCTGGTTAAATGTGTTTTTAAGCTGCTCAGGAAGACAATCCAGGGAATGCACTTACTAACCACCAAAACCCAGCAAACTCACATTTCCCTTATTTTCCTGCCTTTTGGGGTTTGTGTGAGTGTGAAAAGGAATAGCTGCTCATGCCTGCAGGAGACTGCAGAGCTGAGACCCCAGAGGAAGGTGGCTGCTCCTGCCAGCATGCAGAGGGATTCCCTGGCAGCCTGGCACTGCCCTGCTCACAGCCAGCCTGGCCGAGGGAATCCCCTGGGCTGGGCTCTCCCTGGCACTGCCAACTGGATCAGAAAGCGCCTTCAAGTCAACTCCTTGCCCCCCTCCCAGCCTGGCTGGTGAACCCTCTGGCTGCTGGATGAGTCAGTGCCTCAGCTCAGGAACTACCACGATTTTATTCCTCTAAACAGCAATCGAGGCAGAGTCCAGAGCTGGTCTCTCCCTTTCGGGTTCGGATCTGCTATTATTAGACCCTCATATAGGAGCAAGCACCATTAAACCGATTGCTGCCCACCCAACCCAGCCACCCCCACAGATACTGCAAGCCCCTCAGTCTTACTTGAAAGGGGAAAAGAAAGGGCCAGTGAGATGATCAGGGTGGAGGAGAGGGGGGGTAAGATTTACAAGTGAATGGAGGTAAGAATGGAGCAGTTTGTGGGATAAAGGGGCTGCAGAGGGAGCTTTACAGATGTGCAGAGGGACGGCGGCTCATTGTTTAATTAAGCAGAAAGTGGCTCTTTTGAAAAGCAATTTTGCACAGGAGCTCTGAGCTCAGCAAACAACTCCTGCGAGTGAGGGCAGGAGGAGAAAGGAACAGCTGGCCCGGAGCCGTGTGAACCGCATGCTAAGCGGTTTAAAGGGCCCGGATCCTCCTCCCCAGCCCTGCTCCGCTGCCACCCCCTCGACACTCTGCTGTCAGCACCGCAAATCCCACCGAGAGAAAAGAGCGATGGGGCCGGGGGGGGCTGGCACTGAGAGGTTATCCTGCTAGGTGTCCGCACCGCAGCGCAGCGGCTGGGAGGGACGGTGGAACAGCCAGGCTTTGTTAGCCTTGGGATTTGGTCACACACAAGAGCTGGTTCTTGGTGCCTGGGAAGCTCCTTCCACAATGCGTTGGGATGAGATGATCATGCAAGGCGGCTCCATGGCCTGCCTGAAGAACACTGGAGTTGCTCCAGCCAGGGTGCACATTTAGTTTCTCGTTGGCTTTGAAGGCCTCATTCCTTGTGGCCTTGCTGGGACGATGTCCGGAAGCTCTGCACACAGCCACCAAGCCCCACAGCTGAGACCCTAAACACAGCAGAGACCCTCCAGTAATGCGCTGGGCTCACAGTTCTGTGCTGTGCCCACTGCTGAGGAGAGCAGCCGGGATTCAGGGCTGAGCTGGTCCAGCCTGAGGTTCCATCCTGCGTCACTCCTAGTCCACTTTCCTCTCCAACCAGTATCTAACTCCTTACCTAAGAGAGATACACAAGTAGGGGAATCATAGAATCATTAGGGTTGGAAGAAACCTACATGATCATCCAGCACAATGGTCAATGGCCACTAAACTCTGTCCCTCAGGGCCACATCTACTTGTCTTTTGAAGCCCTTCAATGATGGTGATTCCACCCCTTCTCTGGGCAGCCTGTTCCAACCCCTGACTGTTCCATCACGGAAGAAATTTTTCCTGGTGTCCAACCTAACCCTCCCCCGGCACAAGTGGAAGCCATTTCCTCTTGTTCGATCACTGGTGACTCGGGAGAAGACACCGACCCCCACCTCTACAATCTTTCAGGTAGCTATAAAGAGCAATAAGGTCTCCCCATCAGCCTCCTTTTGTACAGGCTAAGCAGCCCCAGTTCCTTCCTCTGAAACCTCTGTGTTCCTCACACCATGGTCAAAGACATCCAGCAGCTAGAAGTTCCAGTCTCTACTAACTTTTGGATTCTGTGATTCTGTGACCTGGCAGCGCTGGGTCAATAGCTGGACTTGATGATCTCAAAAGTCTTTTCCAAAAAAAGATACTCTGTGATTCTGTGAGTTTTTGTCATTCTTGTAAAAAGCCCTTGCATTAACAAATACATTTCTTTGGAACAAGTCTTAAAACGTCAGGAAGGAGCTGTAAAACACTCCAGAGTGTTCCTCACTGAACTGAGACATACGACCTGGCACCAGGTAGTTACAGACAACTGGCGCCAACTGCCACTCCTAAAGTTCCACGTTGCTTCGGCAGAGCACCCGCCCCACTCAGCTCCAGACATGTGCCCATCACACTATCACAGTATATTAGGGATTGGAAGGGACCTCCAAAGATCATCTACTCCAATCCCCCTGCCAGAGCAGAACCACCTAGACCAATGCCGTGATGTATTTTTTAAACCACTCTCCCTGTAACCCAGGTCTGGGCCCTTGGGATCCCCAAGCTCCTCTTCCAACCCTCATCAGCCCCTCCACGCTGTGCAGAACAAGGCCCCTGGAAAGCCGATCTCGGGAGGAGCAGACCATGCTCTCCTCTATGGAGATTTAACATAAGCAGCACTTGGCACATGATTTTAATTTCCCCTCTAAAAACCCAATGTGATTAGCAACAGGCCTTTTCCCTGGGGTTTTGGTAAAGGGAAACCACAAACAATTACCAAAACACACTGATTAAAATTTTATCCTTCCAGAGTTTTAAATGCCAAAACACACAGTGAATTCTTGATTACCCCAGAAGGTCCAAGTGATTGCTGCTGAAACCAGTCACTGCTGCTGCTCCAAAAACACAGATCCCACCACTGAAACCATGGGAGAAGTCAAAGGCCTGGCCCAGCAGCAGAGCAGCCTGCAGCACAACTGCCAGAGACTCAACCAACAGCCCTGACCTCTGGATGCAACATCCAGCAGACAGCACAGCAGAGGGGTTTTGTTGGAAAACTCATCACCAGCACAATGCTGCTGAGCGAAACCTGAAATGACTAGAAGGGTTAAATAAAACCAGTAGCTTCCCACCCTTCCAACAGCGACCATGCAACGTCCATGGCCATAGACAAACCCACCACTGTGAGTCCCAGCGAGATGGAGGAAGGAGCTCCGGCATCCCTTGCAGAGCAGTCACACAATGATCTATTTGATTACTGAAGCACTCGGTTAAATTACTGTGGCCTGTTTCAGGAGGAGGCTGCCAAATACATTTTCAGTTTTTAATTTAGGGTTTCTCTCTTTTATGCTCCATTGTCTCTAATAGCCTCTTAGATGCTTGAAAATAAAGTTGATTTCCCTGCCAATTTAATCCTCTCTCCATGTGACAAATATCGTTATTCCCCCAGCTGCCTTCTCCCACACACTCTTCTTTTTATGCAGAAGAAGCCAACGGGACATTAATGCCTTTAGATCCTCTAACAGCATTATCAATGAGATCATCGAAATAGCCAGCAATTTGGGACAAGATTCTTGTTTAACTCCAGGTCTTCTTCCCGCAGCCGCTCTAAGAGATTACACAGCCCTGCCCCAAGTGGGGCTTATGTAAATCTGCCTGTGCAGATCTATCACACCTTTTTAAGTTCCTACTTGGCAGCAACTTCGACAAGCAGGCTAAGACAGCTCCGCTTGGGGAATAAAGAGCTGCTGCTTTACTGTCGTTAGGATACAAAAAGCCCCTTGGATAAGAAAAATAGGTCCTGCCACATGGTTGTAACCCCTCGTGGCTTGCACTTGTCCCATTTGCAGCTTCCTTCCTCCTGCCTTTCCTAATCCCTCCAGGAGCCAAATCTCCAGGCATCAGAAAAGGACAGAGAATTAAATCTTCTTGAACAAGTTAACTGGATCTGGAACCCACCTATTTTCCAGTTAGTGCCTGTTAGCTGGGAAAAGGAAATGGTCACAGAAGATTTTGTTTGGACAACAGCATTATCATCGTTTGGACAACAGTGTCCCCGTCAGCTAAGCAGTGCAGCTTGTTTGAGCCACGTAAATACTTGTAGGCATTCCTTCACATAATTTTCCACCTGCCCTCACCTCAGAGATTTGATATAAAAACGCCTAAACAATTAAAATATAGCTGAGCCCCATGTCCCAGAGAGAAGCAGCTACTCTGCAAAAAGGAGGACAAAGACAAAAATAGCCTAGAAAGAAAGGAAAGAGTGGCTAAGAGAGGCCGAAATGGCCAAAAATAAGCTTGGTGGCTAATGAAATCCGTTAAAATGGGGTTACAAGTGCAGGTCTTCAAGCAGCATTCACACTACAGAGCTCTCCCCAGAGTGATGGACCTACCGGGTAAGGGAAGCAACAGGATGCAGGGAGTAGAATTGACTGCTTTATTTCTCCAATCACTGGAATTCTGGCTGCATGAAGGCACTATTTAACTCTTTATTTACCCACAGATGCGTAAATTAAACTTTCTTGGTGCAAATGAGGAAAACTCAAGGCATTACAAACTACCAGATGTCTTGCTCACAGCTTCTGCTGTGGTTCATAGAATCATCATGGCTGGAAAGGACTTCCAGGATCATCAAATCCAGTCCTCATCCCAACAGCTCCCTAACCCCTAGACCATGGCCTGAAGTGCACTAGCTACTTGGTTTTAAACACCTCCAGGGACTGTGACTCCATCACCTTCCTTGGCAGCCTGTTCCAGTGCCCAACCACTCTCTCAGCGAAGAGCTTCTCCCTAAGATCCAATCTAAACCTCCCCTGACACAACTTGAGGCCATTTCCTCTTGTACTGTCATCAGTAATTTGGGAGAATAGACCAGCAGTAGCCTTGCTACAACCTCCTTTTAGGTAGCTGTAGAGAGCAATAAGGTCTCCTCTCAGCCTCCTCTTCTCTACACTAAATAATCCCACTTTCCTCAGCCATTTCTCATAAGGCCTGTTCTCCAGACCTCTCCCCAGCCTCGTTGCCCTTCTCTAGACCCACTCCAGCACCTCAATGTTCTTCACTGGTCCCAGTACTCAAGATGTGGTCTTATGAGTGAGTTCTACCAAACCCTCACCGCCACAGTATGATTCTCATCTTGAACTGTAACAAGAGATGTCTCCAGAGATCCCTTACTGCCAGACATCAACCCCACATCTGCCCACCCCAGCCCTGTGCTGGGTCTCAATGTCAATCTGACACAAACATCACAATCCAGCATCTGCTCCTCAGCTGCTGCAATCCACAATCAGCCCCTCAAACCTCAAACTCTCCTGTCACTAGAGACCTGGGAAAACAGCAGGATGCAAACCAGGGGGGCTGGCAAGTGCTGTCTCTGTCTGGCCTGCCCCACCTGAGATAGCAGTGTTTGAAAGACAAGGAAGTGGGCAAAGCAGGGAGTGATAATGTGTTAGATGAGTCCAGATTGAATCTTAACTGGAGACCATGACTTTGAACCTTGACACTGAACCAGATCTTTGGGAAAAGATTTATCCTAAAGAGGATAAATACAGCTCCTACTGAAATCTCCTCAGCAACCTCAAGTAGGACAAAATACAACTGCACCACGACTATCATTGGGATAGGAGAATCATCCTTTGACACTAAATTCCTCCTTCCCCTGGCAGAAATAAACCTCTCATGTAATAATAACCCCTTTCTGGAGCATCCCATCATGGTTTGAAAGCCACCAGAGTGGTGGATATCAGTGGGTATTTTAAATCTAGAGAACACTAGTGAAAAGGATGCTCTAGCCCCCGGGTTTATAAAGCAACTGAATGAGTGCTTTGGCATTTCTTTACTGTCTTCCGCTTAAGGATTTTAACTGCTTAACAGCACTGGAATTTAGTGCTGAACTCTCTCGTGATACATGAAAAGTATCGCTACTGCTTCACTAGCAACAGGGGAAAGTCAAGCAACACGACTGAACTCACAGAGCACGTCAGCACCAGGTCATGCTTCTGGATTCGCACTCGCTGTCCTTAACCACAGGACAACCCACGACTCCAGCGCTCCTGCTGGATTTGAATTACACGTACTTATGTCCCAGCATCGAAAGTGCTTCTACCAATCTCTAATTACTTCCAGGCACAGCAAGAAGATTTAAGGCTGGAACGTTCGCAGCACACAGATTACAGTATTAGTCATTCATGAGATATTAGTTGTTAACATTCCCCGATGCTTTGCGTTATTTGGGTTTATAATACCGCTCTCAAATTGCAGAGAGAGCTGCCGGCAAGCAGGAAGAATTCAAAACATACCTGCGGCCAAATTACGTCGCGACTGAGGTATGTGCACTCATAAGGAGGAACCAGAGAGGTCGTTCAGCGCTTCTTTCTCAGTATCGATGTCCCAAACCGCAGCCAGGGATTATCACTGATTATCGCCGGGACGCTCAGCTCTTTAGCTAAACTGCGTCTTGGGTTTTATTGAAGGCTACAGGCAGGATGTTGAGCAATAGCTTTCACAGAATCACAGAACATTAGGGATTGGAAGGGACTTGAAAGATCATCCAGTCCAATCCCCCTAGCAGAGCAGGATCACCTAGACCAACTTGCACAGGAACACATCCAGGTAGGTTTTAAATGTCTCCAGAGAAAGAGAGTCCACAACCCCCCTGGGCAGCCCCTTCCAGTGCTCTGTCACCCTCACTTGGAAGAAGTTCTTTCTCATATTGATGTGGAAGCTCCTATGTTCCAGCTTACACCTATAGCTCCTTGTCCTATCATTAGAAGACACTAAGAGGAGCCTGGCTCCACCTTCCTGACACTCACCCTTCATATATTTATCAACATGAATGGAGACTCCTCAGTCTCCTTTTCCCCATGCTAAAGAGACCCAGCTCCTTCAGCCTTTCCTCATAAGGGAGGTGTTCTGCTCCCTTCATCATCTCTGTGGCTCTGAGCTGAACTCTTTCCATCAGTTCTGTGTCCTTCAGCAACACAGTTAATATAAACCAGTCACACTGAAAATCAAATGAGTAGGTAAAATACATTAATGTTACAGCACTACACCCTCCCACACACATCTACACACTACACAGAAAAACGTGCCTCTTGGAAACAACAGGCAAAAAAAACCAATACAAAGTAGGTGGCTGGTGGTTCCAGCAAAACAAATCTAGACTTGATGAAAACATTCAGAGGCTGCTGCCTACTCAGGAGGAGGGAAGCAAAAGTCTTAAGGACTGAATTCACTAGTGCTTAGAGGACAGGAAAGACGCTCAGACTATTTCTGCCTGGTATTTACTTTGAGGACTAACCACTGCCAGGCTTTCTGATCCACTGCATGTCTGAAAGTGCCTTGAAAATACATCCGACTCGTTGCCAGCCAACAAGACTGCTGTACAAACCAGCTTTGTTTCATTTATTGTGGTTCTTGCAAGTTATCCAACAGGTTCTGATACTCACAAGGCTCTGGTTGACAGGGCAAAGTCACCTGATGCTTTTTGACACCATCGAACAAGAGTTCTGCGCCACCTCTGAAATAAAAACAATGACCCACTGAGATTTTGCTTTATTGTTGAAAGGCAGACAGTACAAAAGGGGCGATTTACATAGATGTCACAACAGAGAAAACAAATGACACAGACTATATTTAGCACAGGATTCTCTTTGTCTTCCACCACCCTGCCTCCCCTTCTTGCAAAACCACAAGTTCACAAGGGAAGTTGCCTTCTCCCATCGCCAACACACACAGGAGGCTGTGCCATAAGCCAGAACCCCACGGTGCCAGGCAGTGTCCGAACAGAGCAGGAAGATGGCTCCCACCCAACACACCCATGAGCCGCTGGGTAGCCTCATGCCTTCCCTCTCCCTTCAGCTCCCAGCACTGCTTCAGCTTCAGCAATATTCCAGTCACCATGCTATTCCCAACATCACTCATCCCTGACACCTTTCAGCCGGAAGCCTCAAGATGTTACACAAAATGTGAAAAATTGAAGCATCCTTCTGGAATAAATATTTCCCCGGCTTCCACTGAGAGAGGAAATGACTCACATGAGGCTGCCCAGCAAGTCAGCTGCAGAGCCAGCAGACCTCGAGTCCTGGCAACCTCTTCTTGATCTGCCCATTACAGTGCTCTCTCCCAGGAGGAACTTGACTGGGAGAAGCAAAGCAGAGCAAGTAACAATCACAGAATCACTGAATTATGGAGTCTGGAAAAGCCCTCTGAGCTCATCCAGCCCAGCACCTAAGATCATCACATCGGCCAGACCAGGGCACTAAGGGCCACAGCGAGTCTGTCCTTAAACACCTCCAGGGATGGGGACTACACCACCGCCCTGGGCAGTCCAGCCCAGTGTCTGATCACCCTTCAGTGAGGAAGGGCTTCCTAACATCCAACCTAACCGTTCCCTGGCACAGTTTCAGGCCCTGCCCTCTCATCCTGGCACTAGTTGCCTGGGAGAAGAGCCTGACCGCCACTTGACCACAATCTCCCTTCAGGTAGTTGTAGAGAGGGAGGGAAAAGGTCCCCCTCTAAGTCTCTTCTCTAGGCTAAACACCCCCAGCTTCCTCAGCCTCTCCTCACCAGACTTTCCCTCCAGTCCCTTCCTCAGCCTCGTTGCTCCTCTGGACCCAGTCCAAGCCCCTCAATCTCTGTCTTGAAGTGAGGGGCCCAGAACTGCCCCCCAGTACTCAAGGGGAGGCCTCCTTAGTGCCCAGTACAGGGGGAGAATTACATAAGTAGAAGTCAGTTAAATGCACAGTCTTTCTCAACTAAACAACCAATGAACATCCCTCTTCTGACTTCAGGAATAGCTTCAGACAATTAAGGCCTCTGCAAGCACAAAAGATCAAGCATAAACAAACATGCATAGCCTGGCAAGCACAGAGGCTGCTCCTCACACTGAATAAAAAAAGGGATTTAAATTGAGTCTAGGTACTAAAAAGTAGAAAAAACAATTTTTGTAGCTGCCACTTGTAAGCTCCTCACCTACATCCCTCCTCTGGAAAAAGAACAACTGTTAAAATCCTAAGCCTTACAAACATAAATCTGTTTTCCTGATGTTGTGAGGCCACAGGCAAAACTCTGACAAGATCACAAAACTCTATCCTGTGAGGGGATGGGGAATGAACACAAATGCCACTTTAAGGTGAGGGACACAGCAGAAGGCAGTGAGAGCCCTTGTCTCTCAGCAAGGACAGCCAAAGCTTTAACAGCTAGGAAACTCCTAAAAAACTCAACTCACTTGGTGCTCTGAGGCAGAACCCGTATTCAAAGGGCATATAATTGTGGCAACACATTCTCCCAACTTAAATACTGTAGAATAATTTTCTTATGAAGCAACTTTCTGGAAACTTATTGTTGTCTGGAAAGCAACATAATATAGGGAAGTATTTAGAAGAAAGAAATCCTCCTCTAAATATCAACAAAGATACGTCCAGACTTTACTAAGTTCCTTTAAATTCAATATCTAAAAATGCCACTCGAGGTTTTCTTGGCTCTGCCATGGAAGAGCACAACAGAACCCTTGTTATGCCCTGGGCAGCAGGACTTATATGCAGTGACTCTCCTAAAGAGCACTCTGTTGGTGATCTTCCATCAGCTCACAAAAAAATAGTTATCTGAAAATTGAAGCAGCGATTATTAACGTGAGCCGAGATTGATGCGAGGGAACAAGTCACAGCAATTATATGAAAAACATTTTTTTATGTCATGAAAACAAGGTCACGCTTTGTTACAGCGGGAAATGTAGATTGCAAGATAAGGTCCTTCTGTAAGGCGCTAGCTGGGGGGAACTCAGCTGCGATTTGTACATAGAGAGCTCATTTATGCATTTCCAAGGGAAGCAAAAACGCATCTCACTCTTCTGGGAAAATCAGGAGAGTTACTGCAGCTGGAAGTGGGAAAGACTGAGGAAGGGATTCTTAAGGAGAAGGGTATTTAAAGGGTTATGCCATTTCTGTGTGGGTGAAAGGGTGGGAAAAAGCAAAATAAAGAGTAGCCTTTTAGCAGAAGCTAAAAGGAGGCTTTAACTAAAGAGCACAGCCTTTCCACCACACTCTGCCTTGCCAGGGCATCAGCAAAGCAGATAGGAGAGGCTGACAGGAGCAGCAGACAGGACAGGCAGATAGGAGAGGCAGACAAGGACAGGCACACAGGACAAAGATGAAGCCCTGACACCCAAACTGCCGCAGAAACCCAGCTGTGTTCCACTGAAATAACAGAAATCCAGAGCAAAGTCAGGGCACAGGTACACACACACATAGACCCACGCACACACGTGTATAGGCACGGAGAAAAAAAGCTGAAAAACGAGTGAAAGTGGTTTATAAGGAAATTTAATAATTTAAATAATAATTTAAGAGAGATGGTTAAAAGGGGATAAGCGACAGGATTCTCGCAGGGCCGCAGGTGCAGAAGAGTCGGGCCGGCCCAGGACATAGCTCTGCGGAACCGTCTTGGTGCCCCTGGACTCTCCTCGCGGTGTCCGACTCCCGGCCCAGTTCCCCGGGGGCTGCTACTCCCGCCTCCCGCCCCCAGCCCCGACGCTCGGCTGCAACAGCGTCACCCGGGCCTACACGAGCTCGCAGTGGGGGCCCCCCAGGCCGCGCCCAACGGCCGCTCCACTGCCTCAGCGAGGGGCCCAGCCCGACTCTGCCCCTCCTCCAGGCCCTCGGCTCCCACCGCGGCCCCCAGGCCCCGCCGCCCGCGCTCACCCGAACTCCACCTGCAGCGACACGGGCGCCGCCATCTTGGCGGGGCGGCGGGAGGGGCGGGCGCGCGCGGGCAGCGCCGGAAGTGCTGCGGGGGGCTTCCGGCCGCGTCCTGTTGCCGGGCAACGGTGGGACCGGGAGCGGCAACGGGCCCCAGCGGGCCTTAGTGGGAGCAAACGGGCTTCAGCATGCCCCAGCGGGCTTCTCTGGGGCTGCGGGTTGTCCTGGCTCTGGGACACCCCTTGGCGCTGGGGCCCTGCAGCCAGGCCCTGCTTTGCTCAGGGTAGCACAAAGGCTGCCCTGAGTACTTAGGCCAAGGATGTGATTTTAAAGTAGTGATTTCAGCATTCAGTTCACACCTGGCGACACACAGAGCCCTTCTGTCCATGTTCTAGTGCTGCTGCAGGTGTATCACAGCAGCAAAGCCAACTAGCTGCCTCACAGTTAATTTGAATTTGTAGTGGGAAAGCAGACCCAGCCAGGACAGGAGAGGCCAACAACTGCTCCTGTCACCACCATGGAAGATGTGCTTTATGCGTCAAAGGCGGCGGCAGTTCAGCATCTCCTTCTGCTGCCCTAGCAAGTGCGTCCTCACAGCACCAGGCACCTTCCAGCAGCACATTAAACAACGCGGCTCACATCTGTCGCCTGTTTGTTTTCTTCTCTCGTCCCCAGAGGCAGAAGCATGTACACGGGCGGGAGGCAGCCATGGCAGTGACAGCTGGGCTGTGCAACGGCACAGTCTCTTCTCCCCCACAACAGAGCTGTACTGGGCAGCACTGGTGGAAAAACTGCAGCCTTGTAACCCTGCCTCCACTCAGTGGAGGGTTTGGATTTAAAAAAACCCACATGTACGCCTGCACACACAGACACATAGGAAGGGAATATATATGCATATACATGGTGCATTATGTGTGAGGGGCATAAATTTAGGCAGACAGATTGCTCTTCGTTTATGCTAACGGGGGTCAGAGTATGCCTAACCCTGAGAGCAGAAGGTGGTGGTGTTTGTAATGGCCTTTTGTTCTCTGAGGAGATCATTCTACAGACTGGGCCCCAGGAAAGGCCAGTCCCCAGCACAGATGAACGCTGCTGGGGTTACGTAATAGCAGAGACATGAAGCTGTTGACCATGGTCTTCATCCAAAAATTCCAGCTGGATTTTAAGTATCTCTAAAGCTTGAGGCTTTCGAGTATCTCAGAGACACAGCTCAGGAAGTTGAACTGATTGTATGGGAAAAGGGCTGAAAATGTTCACTCCGAAAATGAGTGACGCGCTCTGTATACAGAGAATCTGGTTATCAGGACTCCAGATCAGTGTTTACAGTTACTATTTTATATGAGATATTCTTCTTGCTTCCAGAAATCATTTATAAGGCCAAATAATAGAGAACTGGGTCCTAAAAGAATCTTGATTCCCAAGTTATAGAAATACAACAAAATACAAGAGATTTAGTGTTAGTCCATCCTTGGCAAAGCAGAAAGAAATTAAAAAGAGAGCAGTAGTGAAGACCAATTTGGCTCATCCAAGGCTGGTTACTGTTAACAATTGCCCTGGAAATAGTGAGCACAGGAGATACAGGGGCATGTTTTTACGGACATTGTGTGCTTAGAAGAAGAACGAGTCCCATCTCTGTGCCAGGTGCTGAGATCAGGACATCACAAATTATCTGGACTGTGTGTGGGGATGGGCAAAGCAGGCATGCGAGCTTCTCGAGGAAGTGTAACGCTGACAGGGTTGCTGCGAAATCACTGCAAAGCCTGGTGGTGTTTGATAGACGGATACATAAAGCAAAACCAGATAAAAACAAGGCTCCTGGCTGAGCGTGTCCAGTTTGCTGTGACACACCGTATTTTCCTTCAAGCCCAGGGGTGTGCTGCTCCCTTCACTTAAATTAAACTTCTCTTTCTATGCCAGATTTTCCATGGCAAATCTCTCACTTGGTCCCAAGTGTGGGATGGTGCTGGGCAGGACAAGGTCTCCCCAGGTAGAAGTGCTCCCCCAGTGATGTGGGGCAAGAGGCAGTGGACAAGGGTGCCCTGGCTGCACCCGCCTTTCCCCTCCCACACAGTCAGCTGCACCAGACAAAGGAACAGGTTGGAAATTGAGCCTGGCAATAAAGAGGGTTTAATTTCTTTTGCCTCTGTCCTGGTTTAGGGCTCTTTCCCCTACCATTTGCACACTTTTCATTACCCTTGAGCGCAGAACGGGCCATGGCTCAACCCCTCCACTGACTGCTTGCTCTGGAGGACACGGTTTGGGTTGCCGTCATGTTTTACAGGGAAACGTAGACTATAAATACATCAGGGCCCTGCACTACACAGGGAAACATTTTACCAGAGAGCCCCGAACTGATGATTCAATTATTTTTCAATAAAACATCAGGGGAATGCGCAAACAGCTGCTCGCATCCTTCCACACAGCAAGTCAAACTTCAAGGGGAACAATAGCTGGCGAAAGGGGAGCCATCGCGGAGGCGGTGACAATGGGTTTCCTCGCTCGGGGCTTTGTTTGATTTCCCCGTCTCAGTTTTGAACTCCCTCCGCTGCAGAAAAGCGAGGGGGTAGGACGAGGGGAAGAGGGGGAAGCAGGCAGAGGGGAAGGAGGGTCAGTGGGAGTTAAAGCCTTTTGCAGCCTTTCTCTCCCATTCATGTGGTAATTGGGTGTCAAGCAGAGATCAGTAAGATGGAGCCCGGCCTCTGTGCCCGGGTTAAACTGCAGCAGAAAGAAAGCGGGAGCTGAACCGATGGAGGCCTGAATGTCATTAGGGCGGGAGGAAGCGCCTCTCCCCGAGGAGAGCCTTCTGCCGGGGTGCTGGGCTGGGGGGGGCCGCTTCCCATTCAGGGCATCCCTGAAAGCGGCCAGACAAAGCGGGAGGGCGTCCAACAATGGGGCACCCCCGGCTCTACCTTCAATAGGGAGCTCTAAACAGGCGTTTAACCCCCAGAAGAGCTGAAACTGATACTCAAAGCCGAGGAGGTGGCTCACCCCATCGCCGTTAGCCTCTTCCTGCGGCCGAGCCGGAGGCCACTTGGATGGCCAGAGGCGAAGATGCAGGTTCTCGCCACCCTCCCTCTCTTCGGTGCCCTTGGTGCAGCCCTGGGGCTTCGCGGGTCTCCACGAGGGTTGTGGCAGGTGTCATCTCCAGGGCAGGATCAGACCCCAGTTCTTGCCCGGGTTGGCCAGACACTAGCACCGCTGGGAGGCTGCTGAGCACCTCGGGGGAGGCTGGGCCACACGGAGGAGGGGGATGTGGTGTAGCAGGGATTATTACCCCCTCCACAAGCCTGGGATCATCTGCTCAGGGACATGGGGAGATCTGGGCCATAACCCCACTCCTGAGCTGGGCAATGTCCAGCCTCAGGCAGAGGCACCATTGCCTGTGATCCTGCAGCTGCCAGCTGCATGACCCCAGCTGCCCGGAGCTCTGCCAGAGCCTGGCCTGGCATCATTTGTGTCTATGGGTGAGATATTTAATTAACCAGAGGGACAGACCCTGGGTTAGTTTGGAAGGTGGGCCAGGCTCTGAAAAAGCAGCATGGGAGCCATCCCCACCTTTCCAAACCTCACGTTGTCACACAGACTGGCCATCCTGCACTACTTGGGCACTAAACCGTGAACAAACAGCTCTGCAGACATCTGCCTTGCTAGCAAGACCTTTCCAGGAGCTGGCATCCCTTCCCTCCCCATGTAGGATGACAAGACACAGGCGTTTTTCCACAGACCATCGTTTTGATGGACTCCCCTAAAACACAGCCCCTTCAAACTGGAGTGGGAGAAGCTGTCCTTGGCCCTGCTGCCGGTTACACTGGAACCACTCAGGGGAATCAGGAATTTCCATTTCTAAAGAGCACACCAAAGGACAGGCCCTTTAGTCCTGAATCTTTCCCTCTCACTGTTTAAAGGCAAAGCTCCGCTGGCCAGCATGCAGATGTCATTGTCTGGGGAGACTCCAGCACGCCAAGAGTGGCAGGAGGAGGCTGGAGAGATGCAGTGTTAAAGACTGTCACAGAAGAAGACATTAATTACACTTAGAAAGGTCCTGAGCAGCTTGCCTGCGTTTAGGCTAAAATACACTTCAGCTTTGCACACCAAGCACAGCCTGGCTGAGCTGGACTGGAACTGGACAGAGATGCTGATCAGAAAGTCGCACCATTATTTTCTTGTCCCTGCCTAGGGGTGTCTCAGGGTCTGGGAGAAGCAGCCATCTCCATGGTGAAAAGTACATTTGATTTGTAAAGCTCTTTGGCTTTGCTTAAATTAATAGGCTAATAAGAAGCCAGGAAAGGATTTTAATGTTTTCTTAACCTCATGCAAACAGCTTTTAAAGTATTTTAATTAAAAAAGAAGAATACCTCATACTTTATATATAGCATTTTTATCTATATGCAGCTGTTGAGCCAGACTAGAGTATTGATCAAAGGAGGGAGATAAGTCTCACAAGGTGAATCCTCTGTATGATTAGAGACAATTAGCTTCTTCCTTAAAAGTGCACAAATAAAAAGAAATTTAAAAAATACAATAAAATCAGACAATGATTAAGCACTGGCTGCTCCTTTCCAAACACCTTGCTGCCTGAAGTGTTTTGTCCCGGCATCGATCCAGGCTCAGTAGAATAATAGAATCATTAGGGATTGGAAGGGACCTCAAAAGATCATCTAGTCCAATCCCCCTGCCACAGCAGGATCACCTAGACCAAGTCACACAGTCAGTCTGGGTTAGCAGGGACCACAGGATCATCTAGTTCCAACTCCCCTACCATGGGCAGGGACACCCCTAGATCAGGCTGGCCAGAGCCTCATCCAGCCTGGCCTTAAACACCTCCAAGGACGGGTACCACACTTGCACTGGTGCTCCTGGACTGGGAGCCACGGGGACACCTGTGCCAGGGCTTTGTTTTTTCCCCAGAAGAGCTGGGACTTTAAAAAGGCGCCAGGATTCTGACCCAAAGCCACAGCCAGCAGAAAAACTCTAGTCAGTGCTTTGCAGGGAGTCTCGAAGCACTGCCAAGTGCGACACAGTCCTTCTCTGCAAGGGCAAAACCAGTGCAAGGGGTGAGTCGTCCCCAGCTGCTGGATCTCCAGTGGGGGCCAGAGCAGCTACTTTTAACTCCCCCAATACTGCAGTGCTGTCAGAATCGCCAGGCTGGGTGGCTCCTCACAGCTACAAACGCACCTTCATGGGGCTGCCCTTTCCCGAGAAACCCAGCACAGAGGTGCATCTACATGGTACCTGCGCAGCCCAGCTTGTCCCAGCCTTCTGTCAGCACTGCTGAGCCCTGCAGGTCTCCTCTGCTGAAGGCCCGTTACCAGAATTCCCAGTTCAGTTTGCTGAGCTGTTTCCTGGTCACTTAGCACCCCTTCAGCTCTCTAGAACACAGGCTCTCACTTCAGAGAGGGGGGCCCATCCTGCTCCTCTTGCACCCTGCAGCTACCTTCCTCCCCCTTCAAGCCAACTGGAAATGCAGAGCTTGGGGTGAGCTCCCTGTTATGCTCCAGCCAGGTCCCAGCCCAGTGTTGTGGGTAATGGCAAGGGCTAAATCCTGCTCCTTGCAGGGGCCACGGCTGTGTCTATAACCCCCATCCATCTCCAAAACCCAGCAATAAAAGCCTGTCTCCACTTGGATGGATTTACTATCAAATAAAGAACAGCCAGGCTTCCATAAACTTCCAAAGCTATTTGCATCTGTGTTTAACAGGCAGTGCCCTGAATGCAGGATTCACTTTTTTAACTGAACCTGCTCTCAGAGTGACAGAAACACAGTGCTGAGCCTTCCCCACAGCCCCTCTTCCTTCAGAGCAGTGGTGCGTGCAGGGCAGCACGGCCGCCTCTCCCAGGGAGAGCCGCGCTCCCGTATCCTCCTGTAGCACTTCACAGAATCAGAGAACGGTTTGGGCTGGAAAACACCTTTAAGAGCATTGAGTCCAACTGTGCCCCCAGCACTGTCAGGTCACCACTAACCCCAGTCCTTCAGCATCACACCTCCAGTCTTTTAAATCCCTCCAGAGATGGGGACTCCAATGCTGCCCTGGGCAGCCTGTGCCACGGATTGATAACCCCTTCAGTGAAGAAATTGTTCTGCCTGTCCAAACTAACCCTTCCCTGGCACAGCTCGAGGCCATTTCCTCATGTCCTATCACTGGTTATTTGGGAGAAGAGACTGACCTCCACCTCTCTCCAACATCCTTTCTGGTAGAGCGGAAAAGTCTCCCCTCAGCCTCCTTTTGTCCAAACCATCCATCTCCACACAATGACCCCCTGGGCAGACTTCAGGCAGGCTGAGCTGTCACTTTTAGCAGAGGACTTGGGTGAGGCTGGCCAGTTTGTGTCGCTGCTCATTGCCCACCTGGCACAACCAGTGACATCAGTGCTGCCCAAGTCTTTGCCAGACACAGGCTCTGGGCAGGAGCCCAAGTGGAGGGAACACCAGCGCCTGGCATTGCTGCCGGCATCATCCTCTGCACCAAAACTCCCTCTCCACCTCAGCCAGGGTCTGACCTATCCCCTGTATGGGTAACCCCCCTGTTCCTACTGCCCTGGGCTCTCACTGCCATTTCCCATGACTCTGAACCCCAGGTGGGGGGCTGCGAGACCCCAAGGGTTCCCCCCTGAGGTGACACATTTGCCAAGCCCAGCCCGCCCTCCATCGGTGGCTGCCAGAGGAACAGCATCCAAAACAGACTGGAGATCTGCAAAGGCGACAGCCACCACTGCACAGCCTGCACCAGCTCCCCGAGGCCAGGGGAACAGGTAAAGCTGTCTCTCTTGAAGGCTGAACCTCATCAGCTCTGTGGGGCTGAGGCCATATTTCCATTGAGCTGGGGAGGGCTGGTTTGGGACAGAAGCCGCACTGTTGGACCATGCTGCTGACACCCTACACTCCTCCAGTCCTCACCGGCCCTTCCTGGCAGCTCAGAGCTGGGTCTTGCCCAAGGTCACTATGTCCAGAGGTCTGAAGAACTAAAACTGAAGTTTGTAGCACAGAAATGCCAGCGAGACCATGGGTTTTGAGCACATGTGAAGGTTTAGAAAGACTGCAAATGCACTTTTCCCACGGTATATCTCAGCAGGCAACACACTTCACCCAGGCTCAGGAAGGCATTTCTCTGTTGTACCCACATACCATGAAGGAGCTGATTTCTCCTGTCCCCAGGGCGGGCTGCAGAGGGTCTAAAAGGTGGTTCTGGCAGGGGAATAGGTACCAAAACCTTGTCTGCAAGGGCAGAAATGAGCTGGGAGGTTGTGAAGTGTGGCCAAACAAGGAGAGAAAGAAGCAGCAGGAAGAGGAACGAAGGAGCAGGAGAGGGATGGAGGAACCAGACATGCCAGGACAGATGGCAAGAACTGGGACAAGACCAACTAGACCTGCCACAGTGAGAACAGGAGCAGCAGAAAGGGAGTGGGGAGTCAGCAGAGGGGTCTGGCAAGGGTCTCATATCAGTAAGTTGTTTTCACACAGTCATCAAACCCCGCAGCACAGGGCTTGCTTCCCCTTGCTCTGACATGAGAAAGTCCACATGGGGAGATCGTGCTCTGCAGTGGCTGTTCCCAGTTCCCAAACCAGCACAGTGCCTCACCTCCCCACACACTGCAGGACTGTGCAAGGAAGGGGTAGCGAACTCCAGCGTAGCCCATACTCGCATTTAATTGTGAGGACAGGACAGACTGGGGCAGGCAGATACGTTGGTGTGGAAGCACAGCTAGACGAGCAGACACACCCTGCTCTCAGAAAAGGCAGACATTATTTTAAGGAGTAACCCTGCTAAAAGCATAAAAACAAATTAAAAAAAAACCCAACCCAGAGTTTTCTCTGGAACAGATGTTTCTGCATGGTCTTCGAGGACTGGAATCGGACATCACTGCTAAGGCTCTCAAACAACGCAGAAATTCACATAGTGCCAGTCAGTTCACATGGACATTTCAGCCTGGGGCTCTTGAGAGAAGGGATGCAGAGCATGTAAAGTCAGGCTCACAGAGAGACCACCACGCAGAGGAATTTTTTCTCCCCTAGGCAAGTTGCCTCCCATGTTCAGGGCACAGACACAATAGCAGGAAAGCCCCAAGAGCTGCTCCGTGGTGCTGAGTACATCTAAACAAAAGCAAACCAGGCCCTTCATTCCCATTCTTCCACCTGCTTTCAGAAAGGAAGAAGGTGCATGAAACAAAGCTGCATCCACAAAAGGTGCAAGTAAGAGACCCAGAGAAATGTCCACAAGATAGCAGGGTTCACTCATGTCCTTCACCATGGGGCAAGGCCACGAGGACATAAAACAGCTGCATCCACGCTGGGAGAGGAGAATCAGTCCCAGATGAGCGTCCTGTCTCTCCAAGACAGAAAAGGGCTCTCCAAGAGAAGACAGTTCTGGGCTATCCCTCCACCTACTGCACAAACCCGAGACACATTCAAAAGTACAGATAATAAATTAAGATTGAAATTAAAAAACAAGTCAGCGTGTATAATACATTATATATAAGAGAGTATCACTGAGTATCGTGTGCGTGTGATTGTGAGAAACAGAAATGTCGTCCCCAGGAGAGAGCAAGGCATGGCAGAAGCACATCCCTGTCCCTCTCCAGAGCCCTGCACTACCCTGTGCCCTGATTCACAGCGGAAACACACCACCAGCACGGCCATGCAGGAAGCAGGGATGGGGCCTGGTACCCAGCTTCCCTCTGCCAGTGGGAGCCCTGTGCCAAGGAGGAGGTGGCTGTTTGGTAGAGGAGTGGGGAAAGAGCCCAACGCTGGTTCTTTCATGGCCTTCACAAGGAAGCGTTGCTGCAGGCAGGAAAAGGGAAGGAAAGACAGGAAAAGCAAAGTGAAATGGCAGGGGCACCCCACTCCTCCTCAACTGGCCAGGGCCCTTGCCCCTCCTGTGGCACAGGACTACCACCGCTGTACCAAGTAGAAAATAAAGCCATAATGAGTCTATGCTTTGGTATGTAACCAGCCCCCTCCCGTCGGTCCCCGTTGTGTTCCACCCAAACCATTATTTGTAAAACTCATCAAATAAAATGTCGAGTGTGCCTTTAGATCTCTCCTTGAACCTTTTCTTCCCCAGTGCCTGCCTGCCCCTCTGTCCCCAGCAGCATCTGGAGAGGTGTTTTGATTGAACCCCACCGGTTACAGCTTCTGCTCTCCTGACTGGATCCTGGTGAACGCTGCCTGGTCCAGCGGCAGGTAGTGACCTTGTCTGGAGTCCAGGAAATACAACCTGTCCTTCACCTGCGCAGGGTCGAAGCCCTGCTTCCGCAGCTCCACCTTCTGGAACTTGTAAGTGCCTGGAGCGGGGAGAGAAGAAGGAATGAGGGAACATCCTTGTACCTCCGCACCTCCAAACCAACAGAACTTACTAAGAGCCCTACAGGACAGAGAAGCTCTGTGGGGCAGAGGGGGCTCCATCCCACAGATTGGTCTCTGTAACCAGGTACCCCCTGGCTCCTGCCAGCTCTGTGTTCAGTGTGAGAGGCCATGCTGCAGCTCACTTGTCTTGGAGACTTCATGCAGGAACCGCAGGAAGACGGGACGGGCGTACAGCGGCAGGGCCTTCTTCAGCTCGCTGGCAAAGCTGTCTAGGTCACAGGAGTTGTCTGGGTCAGCGATGGCTGCCATTCCTGCCTTCCCTTCTATCCCTAAGCAGCAGAGAAGAGGGAAGAGGGCTCAGACACGCTGTCCCTGTAGCATCATCTCCCTCTGCCCTGCAGTAGCACAGTCTGGCACAGGCCCTGCTGTGTACAGAAGGGCTAGCACGTCCAGTCCAGTCGCGTCCCTGGCTGCCACCGCCTTGTGGCTAAGGCAGCCAGCGACACCCTGCGGTCATGGCCACCTCCTCCCGGAGAAGGAGGAGGAACCTGCAGTCTGACCAGAAAGAACACAGGGTCCTTCCAAACCAGCCAGCATCTGACAGGGAGGAAGCCCTCTGGTTCCAGACAGGCACATCAACAATGGCCTCTTCCCAATGCACCCACAGGGAGCCTCAATCAGCCTCTTGCAAAAGGACACATTGATTCAGACACATGGGACACGCTCACATTCAAGCCTGCCTGCCTCCTTCAACATCCTCTTCCCTCTCAGTTACCTGGGACCTCCACCCCATAAACCACTACGTCCGTCAGGTTGAGGATGCGGCTCAGTGTCCCTTCCACCTCTGTGGTGGAAACATTCTCCCCCTTCCAGCGGAAGGTGTCCCCAGTGCGGTCCCGGAAGTACATGTAGCCATACTTGTCCATCACCAGGACATCCCCTACAGGAAAGGGAGGAATAGACAAAAAATGAAGGATCAGAGAGCTGAGAGGAACCCTGGAGAACCTCAGGGCAGTGCTGCTAGCCTGGGCCAGCCTTCACATCCACCCAGGAACCCTTCTCCTTGCTCACAGCAGACAGAAGGGCTCTCTCTCCTCACCTGTGAGATAGGCACAGTCCCCTTTAGTAAACACATCCCTGGCTATTTTCTTGTTCGTGGCGGACTGGTTCAGGTAACCATCGAAGTGCTGCAAGGGGTTGCTCTTGACAATGCGGCCCACCAGCTGCCCTGGCTCCCCTGCACCAAGAAAGAAGGGGGTGAAGGGGAAGCACCCAAGCAAAAAGGTTGTCTGATAGGGTTGGTGGGGTTTAACTGAGCAGAGACTCCAATCCAGGTATTGTCAAGTGTCAGATTATCAAGATTCGCACGGGGTTGCCCGCACCTGGTTTGCAGCTGATACAGACACCATCTGGCCCCCGGATCAGCTCCATGGTGTCTTCATCCACCTTCACCAAGCCGATGGGATACACACCAGGCAGGATCCTGCTGTTGAAGCCACATGACCCAACCTAAAACAGAAAGAGCTCAGAGCTGTGGGTAGCAGGGACTCTAGCCAACCCCCCCAAGGCAACCCATGCCAAGCCTCCTGGAGCAAGAAACCAGAGCCAACAACCCAGCTCAGGCCAGCAGGCTCCACATGGCACATGGGAGGGCGGTGGAGCCTTACGTTGTTATCAAAGTTTCCCAGGCTGCAGTTGCACTCAGTGGCCCCGTAGAACTCCGCCACTTGGGCAATGCCAAAGCGTGCCATGAACTCTCGCCAGATGGAGGCGCGTAGCCCGTTGCCCAACGCCATGCGCACCCGGTGCTGCCGCTCCATCTCCTGGTACGGCTGGTTCAGCAGGTAGCGGCAGATCTCCCCGATGTACTGCACAATCTGGGAGGGATGGAAAGACTCACTAGGACCCATCTGCCAGGCCCCCCGGGGCTCTTTGGGTTTCTTCAGGGTAGGTAGGAATGGCACAACATGGCCAAAGTCCCCTAATGAGGCTGTGGTAAAACAGAGGAGTCCTGCTGGGTCACCCAGTGCCTGGCCTCCTCTGGTTAACCCACTCCGCCAGGCTGTGAAACCTATCAAAGACACCCTGGCCAATGCTGGAGCACAGGAAGGGCTTGGACATGTGCAGTTACCACCCTGGCAGCCCCACCGCCTTGGAAGAGTGGTCTGAACCAGTCCAGACCTCCCCCTCTTCCAGGAGCTGGGCTGTCCCCAGCACAGCACAGATCCCCAGGCTCCACACCCCACTCCCAGCTGGCCCCTCGCCTCACCGTGCAGTTGTACTTCACACAGTCGTCCCAGAAGTGTGAGGCTGAGAACTTCTTGCGGATGACAATCGTCATGCCCTGCAGAAGGCACTGCCCGACCCCCACGATGTTCCCTGTGGACAGCCAGCCAGGGGAGCCCTCAGTCCCCACGCACCTCCAGCCCAGCCTGCTCAGGCAGAGGCCTAGCAGGGCAAGGCAGACACCACACGCTGGCTCACAGCAGCCCAAGCCCCTAGACCCACAGGCATTAGGGAGCACACAGCCCAGCCCACTCCCTTCTCCTGATTTCCCATGGGGAACAGCAATAAGGAGCAGGAATTCTAAAGCCAGGCAGGGGAAAATAACTGTTCCACACACTCCCCACTCCAAAGGTCAGACAGATCAATTCCTGACTCCCAGAAAAAAGCAGAAAGCCTCGGTCAGACACTCTTGGCAGCAAACAGTTGCTAGAGCAACTTGGAGATCGCTGCTGCACCAGCCTCCAGTCTGAACCCTGGGCTTGGCTGAGAGACTGAGGCTGCTGTGGGGCTCTGCATGGAGCTCCACAGGGCACATGTTACCTGCAGCGTGGTAGAGCGGGAGGCAGTCGTACATCACATCATCAGGTCTCATACGAAAACCGTAAAACACTAAACTGGCCATGCGAAAGTACCTGGGGTAGGAGGGAGAAGGGACACGTCAGCAGCAGAGCCAGAGGTGCTGTGCTAGGGCAGGGCACAGCTCAGCCCCATCCTCCCTCCGAGGAGGCCCAAAACCTTACCGACAGTTCACCACAATGGCAGCCTTGGGCAGTCCCGTTGTGCCAGAGGTGTAGATGTAGAAGAGTTTATCTGGAGAGCAATGAGGACATAGGGTCACAAACCCAGCCTAGGGACTGGGGGACATGGCAAATCCATACACCCTGCTTGTGCCAGCTGAGCCAAAACTTTATGTGACAGCACCAAGAACATGCTGGGATTACTCTGGGCAGAACAGTCTGTTGAACACATACAGGGCTCTGCAAGGCTGAGCTTCAGAATCAGACCCATCCCAAACAACCCAGGCCCTGCTGCAGATGTCTGCCATTGGCACCCCGAGCAGAGGATCTTGCTGGTGCTCCAACTGGTCCACAGAAAACACCCCTGCAAGTCTGGCCCCTCAGAGCTGACCACATACCAAGGAAGCCTTTATCAGGGGGTGTAGGCTGGTGTCTCTGGGCCAGCTGAAGGAGGGGGTCCAGGTGTTTTGCACCAGGAAGCACAGACTCGGGGCTTCCTTCCCCAGACCAGAAGAGATGGATGGACTTCTCCAGGGAGGACTGTACTTCCTGCATTGCTGAGAAAGTGAAGAGGAGAGATGGAGAAAGACCACAGGATGGTAACAGCAAAGAGCCCCTGCCCACCCAGACATCCTCAGGGACACAGTGACCCAGGCTGCTGCACCCTTGCTGTGCTCAGCACAGTCGCCAAAGGGCTGACAGCCAGCCCAGACAGATATTGTTCCCACGATTAAGAGATGCTGAAGCCACAGCCCTGGCCTCTTTCGGGACTAGAAGATCCTGTTCTTCACCTCTAACCAGCCAAAACCTCTTTGGTGCCAAGAGGTCTGTCAACACCATCAACCTCAGAGGTGTGGGCTGAAACACAGGAGCTGGAGGAGAGGTACTGCAGGATTGTGTCCAACAGCCATGGAGAGCAGCAGCACAGGCCCAGCCCAGGGCTCCACACAGGGCTTGGATCCCATAGGCACAAGGAAGGATCCTCATGGCCAGGCTGCTCTGCTTGGGAGACAGACAGCTCTCAACTCCACATCCTGCCCAGTTCAGTGGCCAAAGAGACAAAAAAAAAAGAGACCCAATTCCAACCGTCCAATCTCTTCCAGACCCCTGCTCTGCAGTGGCCAGGAAAGGAGCATTAAATCCACAGACACACTCTGCCCCTCCAATTCCAGAGTACCCTTGACACACCTAGTGACCCCTCACCTTCCATCATCTCCACCCCAAAAACCACAGCTTTGGAGTTGGAGATGGTGATGCAGTGCAGCAAGGCCTCCATGCGCAGGTGGGAATTCACGAGGGCAGTCTCCACGCCAATCTTGGCCAAGCCGAGCCACAGCCCCACGTACTGATTGCGGGACTCCATGAAAAGAGCTACCACATCACCGGAGCGGAAGCCTTGGCCATAGAAGAAATTTGCCACCTGGCTGGAGTACTCATCCAGCTGCCGGAAGGTCCAGCTCTCGCCTGTGCCTTGGAAGATCAGCGCCGTCTTCTCTGGATACTTGCTCGCAGTCTTCTGGAAGATCTTGGCAATTGTGTTCTTCTCCTTCACGTGCCGCCATACCTGCCACTTCACCCGCAACAGGACCAGCCCCGTGCTGCCAAAGGAAGGGGTGCAAGAGAGCAGCTGCTCAGTGACCCCTGCAAAACCACTTCCTCCAGCACAAGGACCTTCCTAGGAGCTGCAATGGCCCAGGACTGCTCCAGGCCCTACTCTAGGTCAGCAGCAGCTCTGGGTGCTCCCTTGAGCACTGTGGACACAGGCAGAGCTCATCTGCAAGGATGCCTATAGCCAGGAACTGGTGGAGGCTGAGGAGAAATATATTTTTGAAAGGCTATAGACAGGGAAGTCCCTGATCAAAGGGGCATTTTTGAGCGACAAGTGCTCTCCAAGAGCTGCCACCTCTCCCTCAATACAATTCCTCACTGGGAGTTGGCACAATCCAGTACCAACTCAGAATCGACCCTGCACAGGCACCAGGTGCCACACCAGCAGCTTTAGAGACAGGGTGAAGTACAAGGACAGTCACTAGACTTCAGAGCTCAGCTGAAATCTATCTTTACTATGAAAACTTTGCCCCAGACTTTGGCGCCATCCAGGCGTGGAAGAGAGAGGTCTCCTTCAAGCCAGGCCAGGTGCCAGCAGAAACCCAGGGCTGTGCAGGTTGCAGGGCTGGGCTCACACATACACCAGGGCACAGCAGTGGGCCAGGGGGTTGGTGGATGGTGAGGCCATCCCAGCTAGGACACTTACGTGACATCCCTTCGTATTGTCTTGATGACTATGAGGAAGAAGTCCCATCCACCAGATCCCAGGTAGAAGATGAAGAGAGCAGGGATAGCCTGGAGCCAGGACAGCTCCAGACTGACCCTGAAGAACAGCAGCAGTGCTGCAAACGCAGCCAGACGCAGCATCATGGCCTGTAGAAAAACAGAAAAACCATGGCAATCAACCCATGCACGCTGGACTTGGTGATAACAAACCCACGGGAGGGAGATGTGTGAGCAGCCCCCAGCTTCCTGGATGAGGTCCCTGAGTCATCATTCCTCCTGGCAGCGAGGACGTAACCCAGCAGCCCAGAGCTCCCACAGATGTAACTTTATCTGACCTCAGAGACAGCCTCCAATTAAGCCACCACCATGACACTGCTCAGTGCCAGCCGAGAGCCTGGCCATCCTCACCTGGGGAGCCACATCCTGCACACCAAGGAGGCTCCAGATGCGGGATAAGAGTCACATCACAGATGCAGGAGCAGAATTATGGCAGGAGAATCAGCACAGGTGCTTGGCAGGCACCAGGATACTGCCAGGCAGGACTGACACAGCCCCTCACTCCCAACCTGGCAAAACTCAGGTCCAAATTGCATCCTGGGCTGGCATGAGAGCACAGCTTCACGCAGCCCCTTAACACAGGAACAGGGACATGAGCTCTGCTCATGTTAGCAGTTGGTGGACAGTTTCCTTGCTGGCTTTGCCGGAGATGCTGCTGGAGTAGGGCAGGGACATGGCCAGGCACAGCATGGAGAGGGCAGAACAAGGGCTGCTGGTGCTGCCAGGAGCACCCAGACCTCCACTCCATACCCTGCAGAATACAGCTCAGCCTCTGGTACTCGTCCCTCAACACCAACACCTGTCTCTATCCCAAACACATCCCAGACGTGGCTCTGAGGCTCGCAGAAGACTAGCAAAGGCTGTTTTCAGGCAAGAGCATCAGGCCAGGAAAACGACAGTGATGTGACCCCTGCAGCTCCAGGGCTCCTAGATAAAACTGATCCTTCCTGGCATGGATGCAGGCAGAAGAGGAAGGAAACATCACGTCATTTCCCTTTCCCTCTTGAAGGTGGATTCACTGCTCCAAAGCTGGCAGCCCTGAGTGGGCTCTGTCACAGCCACACTTGTAGCTTTCTCCGTGCTCCGTGCATCTCCTCCAGATCTGGAGAGCCTCTGTGGGCTGGAATGAGATGCCCCAGCATGTCGCACAGCCCGTCTCACCTTTGGCAGCAGGCAGAGATGAACTGCAGTGCAAGATGCCCCTCCTGGGTGGGCACCTGGGAACACTCCCCTCCCAGCTGGCTGCCCAGAGACCCCTGCTCCTGCCAGCAGCCTCTGAGCTCTCTCCACCAAACAACTCCCAGGCCTGAGGCCCAGCAACACAGTCCCTCAACCTTTCAGCAGGGCAGGACCCCACTGCATTTTCCCCGAGAGCCTCTCTGCAGTCAAAACTGCTCAACTCTTCAGTCCCCAGCACACGGCTGCACCTGGGCCAGGAGCTGGCACTCGTTGCCGGCACAGAGAACCACTGTG
This sequence comes from Rhinopomastus cyanomelas, assembly GCA_013400115.1. Classification (NCBI taxonomy): domain Eukaryota; kingdom Metazoa; phylum Chordata; class Aves; order Bucerotiformes; family Rhinopomastidae; genus Rhinopomastus; species Rhinopomastus cyanomelas. The sequence goes on from VXBP01005779.1 coordinate 386,312, forward strand.
TGGGCAGCCAGGCGCTTCATCTGCCTCTGGAAGGAATGACGGGCCCAGACAGGCCACTGTTATCCTCTCTCCCATCTCCGCCTCACACCCGGTGCTTCCCGTGGGCCGATAGCCGCCGGTGGGAGATCACCGGGAGGCAAACCGGGGCGATTCCTCTGGCCCCGCGTTAAGGATTCAGGTCGCGTCTGGCTGCATCAGCACAGAGGAAATTCAGAGCCGCCTGCAGCTCCAGGGCCGGCGGGGACAACAGAGCAGGGGGATCCATCACCGGGACCAGCCTGGGGAGCAGAGGCGGGCGGGGGTGACAGCAGGAGACCGGGCTCCAAGCGACCCCCGTCAAGCTCCACAGGCCGGGGATGTCCAGAGGCACCTCTGCAGCAGCTGGGGAGGGTCCTACCCCTCTGTTCCACCCTCCCCAGCCTTCCCGGGGCGGGTGGGTCCAGCCCCACCGGGGAGAGCGACCGGCGCGCCACCATCCGAGGGGCAGGACTGGGAGGCCCATCGGGGCCTCACACTGGGGCTGCAGCCGGTATTCTCCTCCCTGCTCGGAGAGAGCCGGTACCGAGCCCCGCCGCGCTGGGCAGGGCCGCGGTACCGCATGAGGAGACCGGGAGGGCCCCCGGACCGCCTGCAGGGCCGCGGCGGCCCCGCCCGGGAGACAGCGTGAGGCGCGGAGCGGCGCCGGGAGATCACGGAGCGGAGAAGGGAGGGGGGAGTAGGGACCGGCACCGCGCTCTTACCGGGCTCCGGGGCGTCCGCTGCCGCCCGGCCACCTGCACCGGGAGCGGGGACCGGGAGCGGGGCCCGCC